>MCJB01000392.1:18719-66776 GCA_002018475.1 Nicotiana obtusifolia | reverse complement strand
CCCAGTTAGTATGTATTTAAGGTTTAAATTGGGGGTTTGAGGCTAGGAATTTGGAGGGTTTGATTTGGAGATTTGGGTGACGACTTGGTGTCGGATTTTGACAAAATTGGTACGGTTGGACCCGTGGTTAGATGGGTTTTCGAGCTTTGTGACTTTTGTCGAATTTCGAGAAGTGGGCCCGGTGGCCAACTTTGAGCCGATTTATGATTTATGATTAATAACTTCGTATTTTTCTAGTGAAATTGATTCCTTTAGCCCGTGTTGACTGTATTGTACTGTTTGTGGCCAGATTTGGGACATTTGGAGGCTGATTTGCGAGGTAAAGGTTTGTTGAAGTAGATATTTGCTCGGATTGAGGTAAGTAACCCTTCTAAATTTGGTTATGAGGGTATGAAACCCCGAATTTTGTATCGTGCGATTGGTTTTGAGGTAACGCACATGCTAGTTGACGGGCGTGCGGGCGTGCGCTAAGGAATTGGGACTTGGTCCATTCCATGAGACCGTATAGATGATTAATATGTTGTGATATCTATAAATTCTTCTCGTGATATAGAAATTGAGCTGCAAGTCCTGTTAGAAATCATGCTTAGGCCACATGCTGGTACTGAAGGGGCCTCAGAGACCGTGTTACATGTTAAATTATCTGCTAAATTGCTGTTGTACTCAGTTTTTGTTTTTACTTGCATATCATATCTCAGTCTCTTTTGTTCCTTGTTGATATATTACATCATTTCTGTTTGGGTTGATTTTCATGATTTCTGAGAGCCCGAGAGACTGGAGTTGTTGGTGACTGAGTTAAGGCCTGAGTGCCGAACTGTGAGTGATATATGTATATATGTGGATCGGGTTGCACGCCGCAACGAGCCTTATGGCTGTATATGTGTGGATTGGGTTACACGCCACAACGAGCCTATGGCTGTATATGTGTGGATCGGGTTGCACGCCGCAATGAGCCTTATGGCTATATATATGGGATCGGGCTGCACGCCGCAGCATGTTTCATTTTTTTATGCCACGATTGGATTGATATAGCGCTTGGGCTGAAAGAGCCCCTCCGGAGTATGTACACACTCTTAGTGAGCGCAGGTACCTACTGAGTGGCGAGTGCTGAGTGAATAGGAGGGCTGAGTGACTGTGGCCCTGAGAGGATGTATTTATTTCATTATTTTTGCACTTAGCTGCCATGTATCACTATCTTGAAACTCTGAAAGAATATTACACTCTGTTTCACTTAAACTTGTCATGAAGTATCTGTTTTGACCTAATTTATTGAACTTGAAAGCATGCCTACCTTCCTATGTTAAGATTACTGTAATTGAACTAAAATTGTGAAGCTCGTCACTACTTTCAATTCTTTATTTAGTCTTGTTACTTACTGAGTTGGTTGTACTCATGCTACACCCTGCACTTCGTGTGCAGATTCAGGTGTTTCCGGACACGGTGGGTGTTGATTTCCGCACACAGTTGATATTCTGGAGATTCCTAGGTAGCTGCTGGCGTTTCACAGACCTTGTTTTTCCTTCCTTATCTTTCCGCTTATCGTATTCAGTTTCAGATTATATTAGACAGTGTTTTCCAGACTTGTGATGTATAGATGCTCATGTAACACCCCGATGTTAGAAATTTTCGCGTTGTGTTTTGGACCTTCTATCCTGTTTATGTTAAGTGTTATTATTTAAACTGTTTAAATCTATTTTCCGTTAAGTGTTGGAGTTATTTCATAAATGTCGGCTTGCCTAGTACCACAATAGGCACCATCACGACAGGTTAGGATTTTGGGTCGTGACATATTTGAACAATTTAAATGCAAGAAAATTAATTTCAAAGCCTTAAAAATTATGAAAAATTACTGAAAGTCCTTATATGACTCTAGTAAATTGGTGATGATGTAGAAATGATATTTTGAAAGTATATATGATATTTATAAAAATATGAGGACAAAATTGAGTATCAACACATATTGTTGTCTTCATCAGTGATACACCTCTCTATACAGTAAAAAGCATTGAAATTAGTGGTCTGAGATTCGTGAGTGAACATCCCTTGAAAGTGTCTCACAACTGCTTCTGCAATACTATCATTTTCTTCCGGCCATTGATTTTGGTCATCCATAATCTTAGTAATGGTCAATCTTCTTCTCATTTCCTTTATAACACTATGAAAGTAGGCTGTGTTGGCATCACCTTCTTTAAACCACTGGTCTCTAGCTTTTTGTCTCAGAATACTCTCTTAAATCTTGAGGTATCATCTTGAGGTATCTTGTGAATTCAGCTATACATCTAGAGAGAGCACTTCTGTTTTCAGAGGAGTTATCACTAACACAGTTATCCTCTAGTATTCTCATTTCTGCTTTCAAACTTTTGGGAACCTCATAGATATCACCAAATGCATGTCCGGACCACACACTAAGAGCTTTACGCACATGTTTGATTTTCTGATGGAGTGTATACAGAGGGTTCCCATATACTTCTTCTTCCCAAGCATCCTTCATTGTCTTGATTTAGTCTTGGTGTTCAGTCCATAGATTAAGGAATTTGAAATATTTGATATGGTTGATAACCTCATTACTCATTTTGACAAGAAGAGGGGCTGGTCTGAGCAGGCTCTTGACAGGTGAGTAACTGAAGTACCGGAGATAGTATCAATTATCAAACCATGCACTATTGTAGACAAGTCTATCCAGTCTCTTCCAGATAGTTGTGGGAGGGTCTCTGTTATCATACCATGTATATACTGACCCTATGAAACCTGCATCTTAAATACCACACTCATTAAGGCATTCTACGAAGTCTAGGCTTTCCTCCAATCTGTAGCTTCTACCCCCTTTTTTTCTTCACTGGAGGTGATAACATTAAAGTTGCCAATGACACCCGAAGCTCCTTGAATGTTGTTGGATATATTCTTCAGGTCTTGCCATAGCTCTCTTCTACTTTCCTCAGTGCATTTAGCATAGACAACTGTTAGAAAGATAGAAGGGTGGTTGATATGTTTTGCACTAATCAGGACATGTTGCTCCTTATCTTGGATTATAGTAACATCCACTTAAGCAGTTCAGAGTATCCATATTTTGTTTGAGCAGTTGAAAAAACCATTATTCATGCCTAGTTTTCTTCTGTATCTATCCATTTTGCCACTGTCTATCAGAGGTTCCTGTAAGAAGATCAAAGGGATTTGAAATTATTGCTTGATGGTTTGGAGTCTCTCCAGAGATCCTGCAGACCATATTCCCCTTCTATTCCATGATAGTGTGTCTATTATTTGAAACTTTTAGGGGTAGGTTCTTTTTGCTGTTCCTTGCTTTCTTTTGTGATCTGGCATTCTTGAATGAAATCCACACCCTGGTTTTGATAGTTCCTGGGTGAAAGGTTGTCATATAAAATGATGTTTTGCTGGACTGGTGTACTCTCAGTATACTCCAAATCCTGGTTGACTGAGTTGAATTTAACTCTAGTGAGTTCATCATCAGACTGAGCTTTTCTTTCTTCTTCATTGTTGCTTATTGTCGAGTCTGTCTCCATAACATCTAAGTCATGGAAGACTTCTTCATATTCATCCCTTTCTTCCTCTGTTGAAGGATTTAGATCAGATGGTTCATGGCTAGTGTTGTATCTGCTTTCTTGATCTTTGTTCCAGTTTTGCTCCCCAACATCTATATCTTCCACTCTATTAGTACCAGTCATCTCCTGCCCTATTGTAGGGATGTTAATAGGGGTCCATGTGCCCTTCTTATCAGTACTCTTTCTCTTGACGGTTCCATTGATATCTCTTGTTTCTCCTTGTAGTGTAATGCCCCGGGGATGCTTATTGTCTTTGCAAATTTCTTTCTTTTGTTGTGCAAATCTTTACAATCCTTTAGGTCTTTGATAATTAAGCTGACCATCTATCCTTGTAGTTCAGCGTCAACATTGTTGTAGTTGGTAGCAGTCCTTGTTCTAGTATTTCTTATGTTGACCCTGTTTGCTGTTTTCTTTTTCTTTATCTTTCCGAGCTTTGTCCCACCTTGTAGTTCTTTCCTGTTGATGGGTATCTTGGAGATCTTGTATAGAGTCTTGTTCTTTCATATTCATATTCTTGCAGATTGTGGTATCCGTTACTCCACTCTATTCCTTCTTGTAAGAGATTGAAGGAATTGTTGACCTCTGTTTTGATATTTTCCTGGTGTGTTCTTTGATCTGTGACTTTCTCATTGTTGTTGTTCTTCTTTTGTTGCTGGCCCATTGATGCCCCATTGTTGTTAATCCCTTTTCCCCTTCTTCTTTCCACATTTTGCCATTTGCTATTTTGATTGTTTTGAATGTACATTCTTCCTTCTTGAGGCAATGCACTTTTAGGCTCTATATGTTCTATATTTCTCCTTTTTTCTTGGTTGTTGACGATAATCTGCTTCACATTGTTATGCTGAGTGGTATGTGCAACATTATATCTTTCTCAGCCATAACAATTTGTTCTCCATCCTGTTGTTTTCATGTTGTACAACCCTGTATTTATCTAAAGAGTGACCTTGAACTTTGCAGTGTGAGCAATAGGTAGGCATATTTTCATATTCTATTTTTTGATCAAATGTTTCCATTTTTGCCAAACTGATTCCTAACCTCCACTCTTACCATATGAAGTAAAGGTTTGGCAAGATCAATTTGAACTCTTAGCTTGGCAGTTGTGGGTCAAGTTTTCGTGGTAGCGGCCTTGTCCATAACCAAAGGGATGCCTATCGAACTAAGAATCTGACACAGAGCATCCCATTCATAGTAGTGCCATGGTAAATCTGGAAGGTTAATCCAAATTGGAGCTAGGGACGTATCAGAACCAGGCTTAAAATTGGTAGTCAATTTGATAATTTTCATACTGATCCCTCCAACTAAGGGAATGAATTCTCTAAAGTATATATTGTTAAAGTCTTCTTCATTTTCAATATCAATGAATACATGGTATCTGTCTTTAGCTCCAATTTTGACCTCTCCTTCACTAGTAACTGTGTTAGCAAATTCAGCTCTAATTTTGTCTATTGAAGGTCTACTAGTTAGGAACTTACCGACAATGGTACATCGTCATGTTTCCGCCAACAGTTCGTGCTCTTCTTTGATGAATACAACCACAGCTTTTCCATCTATCAGTTCATGCGATCTGGGTGGTAGTCTCACCTTCAATTTAGCTTTATTCCCGACTTTGAACCCCAGCGCATCTGCATAAGAGTCCGTTTGGTTTTGATTTGAGGTATCATCTACTTCTATGGGTTTTCTTTGAAGGGGTGGGAAATTTTCAATGTTTGGGATTTGGTTGTTGGGTATGGGATCTGGTGGGCTAGGGGATTTGGGGATCTGGGAGGAGCTCGAGGGGCTGCTGGTGTTGTTCATGGCGGTCACCGGAGCTAGTTGAAACTAGCCCTTACCGGCTCCAGGTGACCGTTTGTGACGGAGAGTTCGAAGGCAGAGAGCTTTAGTACGGAGAGTGTTTTGACGAGAGAGAAAGGTTGATTTCTTTACAACTAGATTTGCTTGCCTCTTAACCAAAACAAAAAAAAGCATTGGGGTTTCTCCTTGATATTAAACGACAATTCTCTAAAAACACTCCAAATTATGTAAAAATTTCATTTCTCCTTGATATTAAACGACAATTCTCTAAAACACTCTAAATTATGTAAAAATTTCATTTGAGGAGTTACAAAAAAGCACAATTTTCTTGGCATCACATTTAATTATACTTGAGCCATTAAAGATATTAACCCATAATTTCAGCATGCTTAGCACTGACACAACCTTAAAAAATTGAAACAGCAGCAACTACAAACTAACATGCTGAATCATGCAAAACGGCCCTACTCCACTGCAGCATTAAGTAAGAAAGACAAATACATCTATATCAGACAAAGGCAGAACCACAACCCGAGTGGACACACTCAATAGACCTCCTAATCGCTTTTTAGTTATGATAATTTTCTTTCTCTTCAAAATTCGGAGCTTCGGGTAACGCATAAATAGGGGAAGAACTTAACCATTCCACACCCTCATGGCCCAAAATTTCCCAAGGACAATACTCTATATCACTGCAATTAATGTTAAGAAGTTTCAATTTTAACCCGTATGCCACAATAATTTTCTTAAAGATTCGTCCATTCTAAGCGAGAACAATGAGACACGTTAAATTTTATGATTTGAATTTAAAAGTTATAAGTAAATTCTTTTGAGAAACTTTTTCTTTAGAAGGAAAAGAAAGTGTGTACCATTAAGGAATTAATATCACCAATCATTAAGCACTTTTTCTTAATTTGCACGATTATTTTGTAGAGTATAAATCATGTTGTTGTCGAAATCCAAGTAAACCCTACTCTTGTGCAGATACGAAACACAAGCAAATTAGTACTATATTTTTCTAGTCTAGAATTGGAGGTTCTTCAAATATACTGCAATCTCAAGAAATGACGTGTTATCAAATTAAAGAATAACATCTTATTTTACTATGAAACGATATAATAGTTCTTTTAGTACTCCTTTATAATTACTATTATATTAACAACTAGAAGTATGTGTTTTTCGACATACGTTCTTATTGAAATTCTATTGAAAATCGTGAGAACTAATTTTCGATAGGAATTTTTTTGTTCCTATATAATATTTAAAATTTATTAATTAAAATTATTTATTTTAAACAAGAATTACTTATTATTTATATACAATCCATTATTAGTACCATAAATTAGGGGATTTGATGATACCCTGTTTCTTTTTTTCTTTCCTATCTTCTTTCGCTATTCTCTCCGTCTCTCTCCGTGTACAATTCATTATTAATACCTTCAATCAGGAAATTTTGTTACACCTGAATTTATAATATAAAAATATTCAGTTGTGATCACAAGCAATTTAAAACATGATCAAATGAAAAAGTCACAAATAAAACGATACAAGAGATTACGTTTAGAATCAATACTAGTCAATCGCTACTGTCAAAAAATAAAAACAGAAAAAAGGAGAAAACGCAATACTATCATTCAATCAATATATGGCCTTTAATTGTTAAGTTTACTTGACGGCAGTGTACCTCTCAAAATCTAGATAGGGATAATAAGCCATGTACTCTTGCATTTTCCTTTTCGAACTTTGAAGCTGACACTATTCCAACGAGAGATTAAGTAAAAACGGCCAAAAATCGTCAATATAAGAGAAGGTTAGTGTAATACTAATTCTTAAACGAAAATTAATTTGGTAAATGAGAAAGTCACAAATAAAACGATACAAGAGCAGAAGAAATGCTAATTATGATTAGATGATATTGAACTATAATTTCTATATTAGTCAGTATAATTAGTATGAAGAAATTGTGACTAATGTACTATCCAGTTAAATACAATTACAACAACATACAATTTAAATTCGGCATGTTCCATCATTGACGGTCATTAAAAAGTTGAAAACTTTGAATTCAAATTCGGCATCTCGAACAATATATGGTACAACAACATACAAATTTAGTACAAATTTAATACAAATTGATATATCTACCACAACATACATACTAAAAATAAATTTTATACAACTAATTATATAGCATACACTTATTTTCTACTTATCTACAACTTTCATACATTTTACCCAGTTAAATACATCTACAGTATCATACAACTTAAATACAATTTTCATACTAATTTATACGATATGTATTTTGTATTTGATTTGTATATATTTTGTATTTGGCGTGTTCTTCTTCCTCTCTGAAATTCCAATCAAAACTTCCTCTCTTAATACAATTTTGATACATATCAATAACTTTATGTAAAAAGATAGTATTGATAACTTAAATACAAATTTTATACAATGATTCATACATTATACAACTATTTTTTTAACTTTCATACAACACTCAAATAAAAAAATACATATAACTACAATAGAATATAATTTACATACAATTATAATACAATTTTACTATAATTTCGTAAGTATAGTGTATGTCATGTGTTCTTCTTCTTCTTCAAGTTTCATTCTGAAATTCAGCAAAAATCAAGTCAAATCTTCACCAAAACACTCTCAAAATTGAGTTATAAACTCCAAACAATATTCTCAATTGTTTGCAACAACACCCAATCCAAACAAATAATGATTTTTGAAAATCCAAATTCGAATTTAAAGTTTCAAAGCTTTTTAATGGCTGTCAATGGTGGAGAGTCAAACACCTTCAAAATTTATTAATTGACAATTTCAATTTGAACACCAATTGTGCAACATGAAAAGAAATTGCTAAGTTAAAATTCTATGTAAAACGATTGAAATCCATTGATGAATTCCAATAAAACTATATACAACATGAAAGGTTAAAAAGTAGAGAACATCAGAGGAAGAAAAATTGGGAAAAGAATAGAGAATGAGAGAAAAAGAGACAGAGAGAGAGAGACGGAGAGAGAACGCGCAGGGGAGAGAGAGAGCGCAGGAGAGAGAGAAAACAAGGATGAGAATTAACTGATTCCTTATTCAATTTCTATTATAAAGGAATACTCATTTAAAATTAATTTGTATAATTGGTAAATTGTATATGGCCATGTAATTAAGTTAACACTTGATTAAGGAGGATAATAAAATTTCATATGTAATATAGGAAGGTAAAAGTCCCTTTTCTTTATAAGTATATTTTTGACAAACGCTTGCTCTAATTATGTTTTTTTTTTTTTTTTTTTTTTCTCATATGGAGTTTTAAAATGTATATTTAAGACATTAATTACTATTAGATCATTACTGAACGTTTCAAATTCTCCTGTTACCTTTGAGATGGAAAAAAACTGATCCTTTTATCTGCTTAGTTTTTTCCCCCAGCAATGGCTAGTCCATATACGTAAGAATAATATGTAAACAATGTTTAATTATTCTTTCTAGCCTTTTGGCAGTCAAAAAGAATGTAATTATTTTTAGTAAAAATTCACAAAGTTGAATTCAAAGTTATCACACTATAAATGTTTCTCGTTCCAGGTCATAAGTAGTACCAGTAGAAGTTGAATGGCTTATTTAAAGTTAATCATTGTATAAAGTAGACAATATATGTCAAGAAAAGCAACCTTTAGCTGGCCAGCAGAAAGCCAGAAACCACATATATTACATGCAACTTTACGATTTAAGCATCAGCTCTTTTCTTTTTTTCCTTTTTAATCAAAGCCTTCTTGAGATCATAAATTTTAATAAGGAAATTTATACTTTTAAATCTACGGGAACATACAAAATTAATAGTTTATAAAAAAATAAAAGGCCATGATAATATACAAAACCGCAAGCATCAACTAGTATATCCCAAAATTCAGTGTCACAATTGCACGAGCATTTACTAAGGAGTAAAATAATAATAAAATATCTGTCTGAAATGTAATAGGACAGGACAAGGTGAATAGTACGATGGGGACTCTGTGGACTGCGTGCTTAGCCTGGAATGCGGCTCACATAAAGTCTTCTCAATAGCTGCACCTACGCGCCAGGATGATCACCAAATGAACCTGTCAGATCTTGCACATTTAATGCAGAAGTGCAGCATGAGTACGTAAATCAACGCGTACCCACTAACTATCTAGCCTAACCCCGGAAAAGTAGTGATGAGGGGTCGACATCGACACTTACTAATGGTCCTATAAATCAATATGGTAAATCATAAACAGATAAGAAGCACAACAGTAATAATAAGGTAAATCTGTAGCTAACACAATCTTCTAAAATTTCTTTTAACGATATCAATCTTTCAATCTCGTATTCTATCTCAACAACTCAGAAATATTAAGTGCCAATATCAAACGGATAAGGAAATACCATATAAAGTGCCGGGCATCAGTGGAAGGATAATATCGTAAACATTCTGACTGCTAGTGATATAACGCACGATTATGCCGAGGTCGTACGGCCCGATCCAGAATAATGTGTACACTGTCGAGAGTCGAGCAGCACGAACCATTGATGCATCTATTATACGGCCAAGGCGTTCGACCCGCTCCACAAGAAAGGAAGGAATTTATCGCATTACGAGACACGTGATTACAATACAGTACATGAGTATAAAGTGAATGCAACCTTTACCGCTTCTCAAATAACTTGCCAACAACTCAAGGTGATAAGGCTCGGCCTAATATATGTATATGTTTCTAAATTAGTTTCTATTATAATTTCAACTAGTTAAGCTAGCAAAATGAGTCCAAACAATTCAAATATTACATGATAAAGTCTTAAGTCTACCCGGACATAAACATGCTTTAGCTACGTGTGGACTTTCGTCACCTCGTGCGTGCGTAGCACCCACAACTAGTAGCTCACAGAACAATTACATCACATAAGGGGTAGTTTCCCTCTCACAAGGTTAGACAGGAGACTTACCTCGCTCCGAAGTTCCATAATCGGTTCCAACGCCTCTCTAACACCTCAACTCAAAGCCAAACGTTCCGAAACTAGTCAGACAACGTGCAAATCAATCAAAATATACTCCAATACTTACAATTTAACAATTCATAATGATTCCCAATTCCACTCGAAAAGTCAATAAAGTCAACCCTCGGACCCACGTACCGGATTTCGAAAATTTTCGAAGATAAACTTTACTCGTAACATTACGAACTCAAATATATAATTTCTTCCAAATTCCATATCCAATTTCGTGGTAAAAATCCAAAAATACCAGATTCTAGGTTTTCATCAAAACCTCACAAATTTCCACAAATTTCCATGTTAAATCCTCATAGAATCTGTGTAATTAACTTACAATATGCGGAAATTACTTACCTTGCCATAGATGATGAAAATCTCCCCTTAAAGCTCTCCAAAAACCATGCAAACTAAGAGAGAAATGAGTGAAATGAGCAAAATTCCGATTTAAAACAATCTGCCCAGGCCCGTCCTTCTTCGCGATTGCGGGAGCACCTTCGTGATCGCGAAGGCAAAAAATCACTGCCTCCAAATTTATTCTACGCGTTCATGAAGCCTACTGGACCTCGCCCTTCGCGGTCGCATAGGAAGCATCGCGCTCGCGAAGGCTAAATGGCTCCAGACCCAGCTCTCGATCCTTCTCCGCATTCGCGATCGCCCTGTCGCGTTTGTGTAGGTTCCTCAAGCTCATCCCCGCATTCACGACCTATGTGCCGCATTCGCGATGAGCAATTTCCACCTACCCCAAAAATCCTTCTTCGCGAACGCGATAACCACCATGCATTCACGATGAACGACACTAGAACCAGCAGCAGCAGCAATAGCAAAACATGGGAAAATGACCCGAAACTATCCCGAAATACACTCGAGGCCCTCGGGACCCCGTCCAATCACATCAACAAGTCCCAAAACATAATACGAACCTACTCGAGGCCTCAAATCACACCAAACAACATCAAACCTACGAATCAACGGGCGAAACCTTTCTTTAAACTTTCAAACTTTCAAACTTCGACTAACGCGTCCGAACCATGTCAAAATATTCCGGAACGACGCCAAACTTACAAGTCACAAATCACGATACGAACCTATTCCAAGGCTCAGAACCCCAAAACGGATATAGATAACACCAAATTCCACCTCAAACCAAACTTAGATAATTCTAAAACCTTCAAAATGCCAACTTTCCACAATAAGCGTCGAAATGCTCCCGGGCGACCCGATACTCAACCCGAACATACGCCCAAATCCGAAATCATCGAACCTATAGGAACCTTCAAATCCCGATTCTGAGGCCGTTTACTCAAAAGTCAGACTTAGTCAATTCTTCCAACTTAAAGCTTCTGAAATTAGAATTTTCCACCCGAATCTACTCTGAAGTTCCCAAAATTTGATTCGGACCACACCTACAAGTCATAAAAGATGAAGTGAAGCTACTCAAGGCCTCAAACCGTTGAACGACGCGCTAGAGCTTAAAATGACCGGTCGGGTCGTTGCATTCTCCTCCGCTTAAACATACATTCGTCCTCGAACATGCAAGAACTGCTCCGGAGTTGTCCCGAAATTACTATTCAACACCTTGTGCACCTACCCGTGCCACCACAACCCTGTTGAGCACATTAGCTCGAGCTAGACTGAAGATTCTCCCTTTTTATTTAGTCAATAATCCTTAGAACCAAATTCCAACCTCCGAATTCCTCTACCAGACCTGATTCTAACATACGAACACTGTTTCAATCTCCACATGCTGAACCCACACATGATCATGCACCCATGCTGACATCACACAACGCACTGCATCACTCATTTGCCCAAGGCAACCTCTCCCAAGCACAACAGCTGCAAATTCACTAACTCGACGCCCGTAGTATACCTCATAACACATATAAGCCCGCTTTCAATCCTCACAATACTGCCACGGTGGAAGAGATGTGTAGAAACTCATAACCACTTGCCGAACCAACAAATCATGGAGTCTCTCCTCCTGCCAAGAAGCATTACCTTATTCTGAACTGAATAATGATATTTGCTCTTTAATATACCTTATATAAATCTGATTGCACTGATTAGGTCCAATAATCTTATCTCACCCAGTACACGCTGCTCGGGCAATAAGCCACCTCAACACCACCAAAAATCTCATATGACACCATCAATGCGCCAACAAGATATAAACTTGAATGTGATACATAAGGAAAAATAAACTCTGGAAAAGAACTACCCGACCCCCATAACGAATAAAATGGTCGAACATATGCTATGAACCCTTCTCAGAAATGAGGAACAAGATACACCAGAATAGATATAGGGAACCGTACGCAACATCTCACTGTTACGGCGTGCAACCCGATCCACGCATGGTACTATTGCGGCATGCAACCCGATCCAAACAACATACCGGCGTGCCACCTGATCCACACATAACAATCTATAAAGAAATACCTACGGAGCCAGAATGCTCATACCCATGAAATGTCCGAACATCGACCACAAGCACACCAAGTGCATAATATAATCCCTGGGGAGACGGATAGCGCCATACGCTATGAAACCCAAGCACAACTAAGGTGCAATAAATGACCTGCATCTCAAGAGCCTTCTTGCTCATATACCACCACAAGCTACACGGGATCACAAAAAATGTGCAAATAATCAAGCCGTCTCACAACCCACCTGGCACAATAGAGTATTACATGGAGTAGCTGATGACGGGAATAACATCCAACACCCGAAGACTCCTCCGCGAGCAATGCTATGACGAATGAGCACATCTGACCTGACGTAGAGCACACATTCACATTAGACCCACCAACGGACCTCAAACCGATTCTGATCATACCATACTGGGCCAACAACTTTTCAAGGATCCACAATGGCCCTATTCATGACACACACGAGCAGTCGTCCAATCCGAACCAAACTTCCACAGTCCATAACCAAATGACTAGAGCGCCTTTCAGGCATAAACTCTCACATTAGTGATAGTACCAGAATCTCCATACTTGGTTTCAATCCTTAACAATTAAGTGACTAACATGTAACACTAATACAAATCTCCCCGTGGGATACGCTCCCACGAACTTCCGCACCAAGTACCTAAGTCTGCACATCCATACCACCAACTGTACTAATTCTGTAAAGAAAATCAAGAATCCACAAATCAATACCCAAAGCCTCTTACACAGGACATCGTTCTCAGGTGACACTAAAGAAAATGCCAGCTTACTCTGAACATCTGAATTCTTCCCTGCTCATCTGAGCTCATCACATTCTTATCAACACTAAGCCACAACCTTGATCCTCAACTCCCAATTCCTATGCCGCTCACTGCACCTATCATGCTGCAATGCGAGAATATAAAAATTCATCGTACCCCTGTACTACTAGTAGAATAAACACTTCATTGGCTAGAACCCTTTCACTTAACTCATTTCAAAAGAACCATTGCAACACGTAGTTGAATTCCCATAACCACAGAAATACAAACTTCAAGTTGTGGTCTAAACCTCCATAATTCTTCCGGGATCCATTTACACGTAACAAGGCCATTTGAATCAAATACCTCCCAAATCAATCAAATTATGGTGGCTGTCAAGCCCGCATGTACAACCACAAACCACCTGTATAACTAACACACCGAAGGAACTGATCATTGCCACAATTATGCTGATTTAAACCATTACTAATCGACCCGACTTCTTCCAATTTACTCTTCACTTGCCTTAGAAATAATACTAGCTCCATTCAAAAATATAACGAACTCAATCAACACTCATCCCGAGTGACTCGAATCAAGAGACCACATCGTTTTAATATCTACGAACCATTTCATACCCTTCTTATTCGTACAATAGGATCTCCAACTGGTACACCCCGTTTTGAAAGATCTTCTATAAATCTAAAGTAGTTTCTCCCATTTCTCCAACATTGCCCCGCAGATCCGATGATAATATAGAAAGTTCCCCAAGTATTCCTCACACTCTACACAAAATCCCCGTCTTCAATCACATAAAAAACCCCAAAATCCTTAGACGTTGCACCTTAATTCTTGAATCCACTAAGACCGTTGTTGAGATTCACCCACTCCGACCTGGTCCGAATATGACCAAACTCCAACGCTTTGCTAGCACATGAACACCCTCTCAAAGAAGCAACCAGATTAATTCTTTTTCCTCGTATATCACATCCACAAGAAGCATAAACTCTGAGTCTTCCCAAACCTGAACATGAACCCATAAGGCGAAATATAGCACACATTGACAATTTCTTTTCTCAAATTACCCCTGATTTTTTCTTTTTTCTTAGTCATAATTGATCCGTCAATGCACTGAAAATCAGAAACCGCACAAGCAGACAACCATGCGACCTAATCGTAGACGGTGGGCTCCCCTACTTAGCTTTAAGCTACCATCACATAATATTGAACCCACAACGATTCCTCCTCCTCTATTACCATGATCTCGCACTAATAACCCGTCGAATTCCTCAAAATCCCGTTAAACTTTTCATGAACATTCCGAATTATGTAACGACCCGGTTGGTCGTTGGAGAGTGCTAGCCCCGAATCCCTATTTATTGTTTCCTCTATTTCATTCCATGGTTACATGACTTATCGGGAGAGTTGGTTTTTGGTTTTGGGGTAAAATGGGACACATAGTCCCTAAACATAGAAGTTTAAGTTATAGGAGTTGACCGTAGTTCGAATTGTATGAAGACGAATCCAGAATGGAGTTTAGACGGTTCCAATAACTCTGCATAGTGATTTTGGTCTTAGGAGCATGTCCGGATATTGATTTGGAGGTCCGTAGGTCATTTCAGCCTTAATTGGCGGAAGTTGGAAGTTGGATGATTTTAGAAAGTTTGACCGGGATGAACTTTTTGATATCGGGGTCGGATTTTGATTCCAAAAGTGGGAGTAGCTCAGTAATGTGAATTATTACTTGTGTGCAAAATTTGAGGTCAATTGGACTTGATTTGATAGGTTTCGACATCGGATGTAGAAGTTAGAAGTTTTAAATTTCTTTAGGCTTGAATCGATGCGCAATTCGTGATTTTACCATTGTTTGATGTGATTTAAAGGCTCGACTAAGTTCGTATGATGATTTAGAACTTGTTGGTATATTCGGACGGAGTCCCGGGGGCCCCGGGTGTGGTTCGGATTGATTTCGGACCAATTTTGGACTTAGCTTCATTGCTGAAGTCACAAGCCTGCTATTGTCATCGTACTTGCGGAGGGTTTGACTGCAGGTGCGGAGGTTGAAACGCGGGTGCGAAAGGTGACCCCAGGGTCTGGACTCGCAGGTGCGGACACCAAGGTGCAGGTGCGCCTCTGCAGGCGAGGCCTTTTCTTCTGCAGAAGCGGAAGTGGAGAAGGGGCTTTGGGCAGGTTCGCAGGAGCAGCCTATTTCTCCGCAGAAGCGGGATCGCAGGTGCGAGCCATGGTCCACAGAAGCGGAACTGCTGGACCTAAGTGGAATCCATACCTGCATGGTTTATCCGCAGGTGCGGCGTCGCAGAAGCGACCCAAAGACCGCAAAAGCGGAAGTCGATGGGCAGAAAAGGGGGAACTCAAGGGTTTGATTTCATAATTCATTTTGGGACTTTGAGAGCTTGGTTTGAGGCCGAATTGCAAGAGATTTTCAGAGGAATTGTTGGGGTAAGTGTTCTTGACTCGATTTTGGTTAAATTACATTAATCTATCATTGTTTTTATCATGTAATAAGGATTGGAGTTGAAAAAATTAGGGGAAAGTGGTAGAACTTCTTAGACTAAGTTTTTGGGTTTTGAAAGGCAAAATGAGGTCGGAGTTGAATAGTTCTTGTATGGTTGGGCTCGATATCGAATGGGTGTTCAATTTTTACAATTTTGGTCGGGTTCCGAGACGTGGGCCCTGGTCGACTTTTTGGAGTGATTTTTTTAATTCTTTGCTAAATTCAAAATTTCAATATTTAAATTAGTTTCTTATAGTTATATTTATAGTATGAAATTATTTTGGCTAATTCGAGCCGATCGGAGTTGGAAAATCGAGGGAAAGGCCTTCTTATTGATTGATTGAGCGAGGTTTGAGGTAAGTTACTTGTCTAACCTTGTGTGGGAGAAATTCCCCTTTGGATTTGTACTGTTATGGTAAATTGCAATACGTGAGGGCCGTGTACGCGAGATGACGAGTGCGTGCAAGGGCTAAATGTTGAAATTTTCGGTTTTATTTAAGTAGTTTCTTTTCTATGCCTTTATATAGCTACTCCAGCGTGTGTAGTCATTATGCTTAGCCTAATTTCACATGTCTACGTGTCTTACCTCTTATTTGCAATTTGTACAACACGTGTAGTTGAATTACTTGTTTCCTTGATTCCGTATTCATTCTTTAACTGTATGATTCTTTGCTTGTATCATCATTGTTTCAATTGTTATGTGTTGGTTTTCGTGATTATTGTTGAGATGACTGTTGGTTGTGGCACGAGGTTTCTGCCGTGTAGACTGTTATTGTGGCATGAGGTTTCTGCCGTGCGAATTGCTATTGTGGCACGAGGTTTCGGCCGTGCAGATAGTTATTGTGGCATGAGGTTTCGGCCGTACGAATTGTTATTATGGCACGAGGTTTCTGCCGTGCGGGTTGTTATTATAGCACGAGGTTTCTACCGTGCTGTTGTTATTATTTGCACGAGGTTTCTGCTGTGCCGTTGTGAGATATTTAATTTTGGACTACGAGGCGGTACCTTGGGAGTGCCCTTGTTGTTTTCCTCTATTTGCTGCATTGTTGTTGTTGTTTTTGTGGTTCTTTAACTTGTAAGATTCGTGCTTCCATATGTGTTGTAATTGTCTTCTTTGATTCTGTGTTATTATCTTCTGTGAATTTCTATTGTTACACTTTTCTATCATGTCATTACATCATTATATCTTCTGCCTTGTTTTTCCTATTATTCCCAGTAGGCCCTGACCTGACCTCGTCACTACTCTATCGAGGTTAGGCTTGACACCTATTGGGTACCGTTGTGGTGTACTCATACTACGCTTCTGCACATGTTTTTGTGCAGATCTAGGTGTATCCTATTAGCCTCGATATTAGTGCGTTGTGTTGCTGTTGAGACTTCAAGGTACACCTACCCGTGTCTGCAGGCCTCAGAGTCCCCTTCTATCCCGTTCTGTTCTTATTTCTTTACATTTTGATAGACAGTGATGTATAGGATCGTTCGGTACTATATTTAGAGCTTGTGACTTATATCTTACCAGGTTTTGGGATTTTACGTATTGAGTTTTGGTAGATTCTTTTTATGAAATTGTTGGGATGTTCAAGTTTTAATCTCTTATTTAATGTTTCCGCATATTGATTAGGCTTACCTAGTCTTAGAGACTAGGTGTCGTCACGATATCCTACGAAGTGAATTTGGGATCGTTACAAGTTGGTATCAGAGCTCTAAGTTCATATGTGTTATGAGTCACAAGAAGGTTTAGTAGAGTCTCGCGGATTGGTATGAAGACATCTGTACTTATCTTCGGGAGGCTATGGAACTATTAAGAAAAGCTTCACTTCTTTGATTCCTTATTGTGTGAAATTTTTGACTTCAGATTCTAAATTTTTGTCTTTCTATTCCCTTACAGATGGGAAGGATACGTACAGTTGGATCAGATGACCAGACACCCGCGCCCCCTGCTAGAGCCGCGAGAGGCCGGGGCAAGGGTAGAGCCCGAGGACTTTCATGTGGTGCAGCTAGAGCACCCGCACAAACTACTATAGAGGAGCCACCAGTAGCTCCAGTTGGAGGGCAGGCACCTGAGACGCCTGTTACTACACCAGCTCTCCAAGAAACTCTTGCCAGTTTCTGAGCATGTTCAGCTCTTTGGCTCAGGTAGGGTTGATAGCACTCACTCCTGCCATATCTCAGGCCGGGGGAGGAGCACAGACTCCCCCCGCCCGTACCCCAGAGCAGCGGGTCCAGGTTGACCAGGTTCCAGAGGTCATACCAATGCAGCCGGTAGCCCTAGTTCAACCCGAGGTTAGGGCAGTAGTTTCAGAGGAGGAGCAACTCTGGCTCGAGAGGTACAAGAAGTCCCACCCTCCTACTTTCAGTGGCTTGGCGTTAGAGGATGCCCATGGTTTTCTTGAGGAGTGCCACCGTATCCTCTATACTACAGGTGTTGCAGAGTCTAGTGGGGTTTCTTTCACTACGTTCCAGCTTAGAGGAGCGGTCTATCAGTAGTGGCGAGCATATGAGTTGGATAGTCCGGCCGAGGAAGCTTCACTCGGATTCACTTCTTAGATTTGTTCTTGAGAGAGTATGTTCCCCTGAGTCTCACAGATGCATGGCGTGCTGAGTTGCGCCAGGGCTCTATGACCGTGTCAGAGTATGTGGTCCGATTCAGTGATTTGGCTAGGCATGCACCATCCTTGGTTGCTATTGTTCGAGAGCGGGTTCGTCGATTTATCGAGGGGCTTAACCCCAGTATCAGATTTAGCTTGGCCCAAGAGTTGGAGGTGGACATTGCATACTAGTAGGTAGTGGGGATTGATAGGAGATTGAAGAGTATGCTGACTCGGGAGAGAGAGGAGAGAGAGGCCAAGTGGTCTCGAGAGTCTGGCACATATAGTGGTACTCGTGCCCCAGCTGCAGCTCGTCAGGGTAAGGGCTATGTGAGTCGCCCTGTTCATTCAGCACTTCTAGTTGCCAGTGATATCCCGGCCACTCCTAGGCCTCAGGCTCCCTATTATGCACCGCCATTGTCTAGTGTACCTCCTGCACGGGATGCTTCTAACGGCCAGTCCAGCCGATCAGGCCCGAGCTAGCCACAACAGCCATGTCCTCCAAGAGCTTATTTCTAGTGTGGTGACACTCGTCATATGGTGAGGGATTGCCCCAGACTCAGGAGGGGTGCACCTCCACATATCACTCAGGCATCGCATGCTCCACCGGGTCCTCAGGCTATAGTTATAGCACTAGCTACCACTCCACCTGCATAGCCAGATCGAGGTAGGGGTTGAGCAGGTAGAGGTTTCCCTAGAGGGGGAGGCCAGGCCAGATATTATGCCCTTCCTACTAGGACGGAGGCAGTTGCATCCGACTTTGTCATCACAGGTATTGTTCCGGTCTGTCATAGAGATGCATCAGCCTTATTTGATCCAGGCTCCACTTATTCTTACACGTCGTCTTATTTTGCTTTGTATTTGGGTGTATCCCGTGATTCTTTGAGTTCTCCTATTTATGTGTCTACAACCGTAGGGGATTCTATTGCTGTTGACCGCGTGTATCGGTCGTGTTTGGTTATTCTTAGTGGTTTTAAGACTAGAGCTGATTTGTTGTTGCTCGGTATGGTGTATTTCGATGTTATCTTGGGCATGGACTGGTTATCGCCCTATCATGCTATTCTTGATTGTCACGCCAAGACGGTGACGTGGACTATGCTAGGTCTACCATGGCTAGGTGGAGATGTACTTTAGATTATGTCCCTAGCAGGGTTGTCTCATTTCTAAAGGCTCACCGGATGGTTGAGAAGGGGTGTGATGCGTATCTAGCATATGTGAGGGACGTTAGTGCTGATACTCCTACCGTCGAGTCAGTTCCAGTAGTGAGGGATTATCCAGACATATTTCCGGCGGATCTTCCGGGCATGCCACCCTACAAGGATATCAACTTTGGTATTGATTTGTTACCGGGCACTTAGCCCATTTCTATTCCACCCTATCGTATGGCCCTAGCAGAGTTGAAAGAGTTAAAGGAACAGTTGCAAGAGTTGCTTGATAAGGGCTTCATTCGGCCCACTGTGTTGTCCTGGGGTGCTCCTGTCTTGTTTGTAAAGAAGAAGGATGGTTCTATGTGAATGTGTATTGATTATCGCCAGTTGAACAAGGTTACAGTGAAGAACAGGTATCCATTGCCATGTATTGATGACCTATTTGATCAGCTTCAGGGTGCCAGAGTATTCTCTAAGATCGACTTGCGTTCGGGCTCTAAGATCGACTTGCATTCGGGCTATAATCAGTTGAAGATTCGGGAGCCAGATATACTGAAGACTGCTTTTAGGACTCGGTATGGTCATTACGAGTTCCTTGTGATGTCTTTTGGGATGACCAACCCCCCAGCAGCATTCATACACTTGATGAACAATGTATTTCAGTCCTATCTTGACTCGTTCATCGTGTGTTATTGACAACATTTTAGTGTACTCCTGGAGTCGGGAGGATCATGAGCAGCACCTAAGGATTGTGCTTCAGACCTTTAGAGAAAAGAATATATGCAAAATTTTTGAAGTGTGAATTATAGCTAGATTCAGTGGCACTTCTGGGTCATGTAGTATCGAGTGAGGGGATCAAGGTAGATCCGAAGAAGATTGAAGCAGTACAGAGTTGGCCCAGACCGTCCTCAGCTACGGAGATCCGGAGTTTTCTTGGCTTCGCGGGGTATTACCATCAATTTGTAGAGGGTTTCTCGTCTATTATAGTACCTATAACCAGGCTGACCCAGAAGGGTGCTCCGTTCAAGTAGATCGAGGAGTGTAAGGAAAGCTTTCAAAAGCTCAAGACTGCTTTAACTACAGCCCCAGTGTTGGTATTGCTACTGGTTCAGGGTCCTATACGGTGTATTTTGATGCGTCATGCATTGGTCTCGACGCGGTGTTGTTGCAGGATGGTAGGGTAATTGCTTACGCGTCTAGACAGCTGAAGGTGCATGAGAAGAACTATCCTGTCCACAATCTCGAGTTAGCAGCTATTGCTCATGCCTTGAAGATCTGGCGGCATTATTTGTATGGTGTCCCTTGTGAGGTCTACATCGATCACCGGAGTCTACAGTATCTGTTTAAACAGAAGGATCTTAACTTGCGGCAGCGGAGATGGTTGGAGCTACTTAAGGACTATGACATCACCATTCTCTATCATCCCCTGAAGGCCAATGTGGTGGCTGAGGCCTTGAGTCGAAGGCGGAGAGTTTGGGCAGTTAAGCATATCTACCAGTAGTAGAGAGGCCTTTAGCCTTGGATGTTCAGGCCTTGGCCGACCAGTTTGTCAGATTGGATGTTTTCGAGCCGTGCCGAGTTTTGGCTTGTGTGGTTTTTCGGTCTTCTCTTTATGATCATATCAGAGAGCATCAGTATGATGACCTCCATCTGCTTGTCCTTAAGGATCAGTTCGGCACAGTGATGTCAAGGAAGTCACTATTGGAGATGATGGTGAATTACGGATGCAGGGCAGGCTATGTGTGCCCAATGTTGATGGTTTGTGTGAGTTGATTCTCCAGGAGGCTCACAGTTCGTGGTACTTCATTCACCCAGGTGCCTTGAAGATGTATCAGGACCTGAGGCAGCATTATTGGTGGAGGAGAATGAAGAAGGACAAAGTGGAGTATGTAGCTTGGTGCCTAAATTGGGAGTGGCTAGGTGGGTTGGTTCAAAAGCTAGAGATTTCGGAGTGGAAATGGGAGCACATCACTATGGATTTTGTTGTTGGGCTCCTAGGGACTTAGAGGAAGTTTGATGCGATTTGGGTGATTGTGGATAGATTGACCAAGTCAGCTCATTTCATTCATGTGGTTACTACTTACTCTTCGGACCAGCTGGCTCAGGTTTACATTCGCGAGATTGTCAGGCTTCCTGGCATGCCAGTATCTATCATCCTTGATCTGGGTACGTAGTTTACATCGCGGTTCTAGAGATCGTACAACATGAGTTGGTACTCGGGTGGAGTTGAGTACAACATTTCACCCTCAGACGGATGAACAGTCTGAGCACACTATTTAGATATTGGAGGATATGCTTCGTGCGTGTGTGGTGGATTTTAGGGGTGTTTAGGATATTCTTGCCACTTGCGGAGTTTGCCTATAACAACAGTTATCAGTCGAGCATTCAGATGGCCCCGTATGAGGCTTTGTATGGTAGGCGGTGCCGGTCCCGGTGGGTTGGTTTGAGCCGGGTGAGGCTAGACTATTGGGTACAGACTTGGTTCAGGATGCTCTAGAAAAGGTTAAATTGATTCAGGATCTATGACCCAATCTAGACAGAAGAGTTATGTGGATCGGAAGGCTCGCGACGTTGCATTCATGGTTGAGGAGCGGGTTTTGCTTCGAATTTGACCATGAAGGGTGTTATGAGGTTCGAAAAGAAGGGCAAGTTGAGCCCTAGGTATATCGGGCCTTTTGTGATTCTTGAGAGGGTTGGAGAGGTGGCCTACAGACTTGCTCTACCACACAGTCTCTCTGCAGTTCATCCAGTGTTTCATGTTTCAATGCTCCGGAAGTATCACGACGATCCGTATCATGTGTTAGACTTCCGGTCAGTCCAGTTGGACAAGGATCTATCTTAGGTTGAGGAGCCGATGGCTGTCTTGGACAGACAGGATTGAAAGTTGAGGTTGAAGAACATTGCTTCAGTGAAGGTTCGATGGAGGGGTAATCCAGTTGAGGAGGCGACTTGGGAGATAGAGTATGATATGCGTAGCCATTATCCTCATCTTTTAACCACTTCAGGTATGTCTTTATACTCGTTCCAAGACGAATGTCTGTTTAAGAGGGGGAGGATGTAACAATCCGGCTGGTTGTTTTGAGAGTGCTAGCCCCGAACCCCTATTTATTGCTCCTTCGATTTCATTCTGTGGTTACGTGACTTGCCGGGAGGGTTGGTTTTGGTTTCGGTGTATAATGGACACCTAGTCCCTAGAAACAATAGAAGTTTAAGTTGTCGGAGTTGACCGTAGTTTGAATTATGTGAAGACGACTCCAGAATGGAGTTTTGACGGTTCCAATAGCTCCTTATGGTAATTTTGGTCATAGAAACATGTCCGGATGTTGAGATCCTTAGGTCATTTCGGCGTTAATTGGCGAAAGTTGGAAGTTGGATGATTTTTGGAAAGTTTGACCGGGAGTGGACTTTTTGATATTGGGGTCGGATTTTGATTCCGGAAGTGGAAGTAGGTCTGTAATGTCAATTATGACTTCTGTGCAAAATTTGAGGTCAATCAAACTTGATTTGATAGGTTTCGGCATCAGATGTAGAGGTTAGAAGTTCGAAAGTTTTTTAAGCTTGAATCGATGCGCAATTCGTGGTTTTAGCGTTGTTTGATGTGATTTAAAGGCCCGACTAAGTTCGTATGATATTTTAGGACCTTTTGGTATATTCAGACGGGGTCCCAGGTGCCCCGGGTGTGGTTCGGATCGAATTTGGACCAATTTTGGACTTAGCTTCATTGCTGAAGTCACAGGCCTGCTGGTGTCATCACACCTACGGAGGGTTTGACCGCAGGTGCGGAGTCATGGGTGTGGAGGTTGAAGCGCAGAAGCGAAAGGAGACCCCAGGGGCTGGGTTCGCAAGTGCGGACACCTGGGCACAGGTGCACCTCTGCAAGCGTGGCCTTTTCCTCCACAGAAGCGGAAGTGGAGGAGGGGCTTTCGGCAGGTTCGCAGGAGCGGTCTATCTCTCCGCAGAAGGGGGACCGCAGGTACGAGCCATGGTCCGCAAAAGCGAAACTCCTAGACCTAAGTGGAATCCACACCTGCGATGGTTTTTCCGTAGGTGCGGCATCCCAAAAGCGATCCAAAGGCCGCAGAAGCGGAAATCGCTGGGCAGAAAAGCGGAAATTCTAGGGTTTGATTTCACAATTCATTTTGGGACTTTGAGAGCTCGGTTTGAGGCAAAATTGCGAGGTATTTTCAGAGGAATTGTTGGGGTAAGAGTTCTTGACTCGATTTTGGCTAAATTACACTAATCTATCATTATTTTTATCATGTAATTAAGGATTGGAGTCGAAAAAATTGGGGAAAAGTGGTAGAACTTGACTAAGTTTTGGGGTTTTGAAAGGAGAAATGAGGTCGGATTTGAATAATTCTTGTATGGTTGGACTCGATATCGAATGGGTATTTGGTTTTTGTGATTTTGGTAGGGTTCCGAGACGTGGGCCTGGATTGACTTTTTGGAGCGATTTTTCAATTCTTTGTTAAAGTCGTAATTTCACTATTTAAATTAGTGTCATATAGTTATATTTATAATATGAAATTGTTTTGGCTAGATTCGAGCCGATTGGAGTTGAAAAATCAAGGGAAAGTCCTTCTTATTGATTGATTAAGCGAGTTTTGAGGTAAGTGACTTGTCTAACCTTGTGTGGGATAAATTCTCCTTAGGATTTTGTACAGTCATGGTAAATTGCAATACGTGATGGCTGAGTACGTGAGGTGACGAGTGCGTGCACGGGCTAATTCCGATTTTATTTAAGTAGTTTCCTTTATATGCCTTAATTGAGCTACTCTAGCATGCGTAGTCAATATGTTTAGCCTAATTTCACATGTCTACGTGTCTTACCTCTTAATTGCAATTTGTACAACATGCGTCGTTGAATTACCTTTTTCCTTTATTCCGTATTCATTCTTTAACTGTAGGATTCTTTGCTTGTATCATCATTGTTTCAATTTTTATGTGTTGGTTTTCGTAATTAATGTTGAGATGATTGTTGGTTGTGGCACGAGGTTTCTGCCGTGCAAAATGTTATTGTGGCACGAGGTTTTTGCCGTGCGGATTGTTACTGTAGCACGAGGTTTCTACTGTGTAGATTGCTACTGTTGTACGAGGTTTCTGCCGTGCCGATTGTTATTGTGGCATGAGGTTTCTGTCGTGCCGGTTGTTATTGTAGTGCGAGGTTTCTGCCGTGCGGTTGTTATTGTTTGCACGAGGTTTCTGCCGTGCCGTTGTGAGATATTTACTTTTGGGACTACGAGGCGGTACCTCGGGAGTGCCCTTGTTGTTTTGCTCTGTTTGCTGCATTGTTGTTGTTGTTGTGGTGGTTCCTTAACTTGTAAGATTCGTGCTTCCTTACGTGTTGTAATTGTCTTCTTTGATTCCGTGTTATTATCTTCTGTGAATTTCTATTGTTACACTTCTCGGTCATTTCAAGGTAGGAGTACCCCTGTTGTTTTGCTCTGTTTGCTGCATTGTTGTTGTTGTTGTGATGGTTCCTTAACTTGTAAGATTCGTGCTTCCTTACGTGTTGTAATTGTCTTCTTTGATTCCGTGTTATTATCTTCTGTGAATTTCTATTGTTACACTTATCCGTCATTTCATTACATCATTATATCTTTTGACTTGTTTTTCCTATTATTCCCAATAGGACCCTGACCTGACCTCGTCACTACTCTACTGAGGTTAGGCTTTGCACTTACTGGGTATCGTTATGGTTTACTCATACTATGCTTCTGCACATGTTTTTGTGCAGATCCTGGTGCATCCTATCAGCCTCGATATTAGTGTGTTGTGTTGCTGCTTTGGAGACTTTAAGGTACACCTGCTCATGTCTATGGGCCTTGAAGTCCCCTTATATCTCGTTCTTTTCTTATTTATTTACATTTTGATAGACAATGATGCATAGGATTGTTCGATACTGTATTTAGAGCTTGTGACTTATATCTCATCAGGTTTTGGGATTTTACGTATTGTGTTTTGGTAGATTCGTTTTATGAAATTGTTGGGGATGTTCAAGTTTTAATCTCTTATTTAATGTTTTCGCATATTGATTAGGCTTACCTAGTCTTAGAGATTAGGTGCCGTCACGATATCCTACGGAGGGAATTTGGGGTTATGACAAATTATTAGCCACAATCGCATATTCGACCTTCTGCCGAGTAGTAAGTAGAACTCTTCATGGAAACTTCATCAAAATCACGCAACCGCTAACCTGCTCATTGGAGATAGCCCAACTGTGGAATTCTATACCGACAACTTCCAAGGACGCTGTAATGGGTACAACCACAACGAAAATCAATAACCCTCCTGAGCCCGTGCTCGTCCACCAGCTGTAAAAGTCTGTTCATTCCCCAACTGGAAGTCTGACAATACATTCCAAATTTGAAGTCGCGTCGTATCCCACAACATTAATCAAGCTCTTACACCCCTAAACACTCCAAGAAAACTTCTTTCGTCATATTCAATCTTCCTCCACACAGTAGCACCATTCCAAATAAAATTCGTAGACCTAGTCACTGTCCACTATGATTCTCAAATTGCTCTAAACTTTTCTCAAGGCATGTGGCTATCCTACCATAGAATCCATATGCCACTCTGCCACTCTCACTTCTGTTAAACCATCTCCTTTAAGCAACTTCTCGATATCTGCTTTTCATATTTGACCTACTAGCAATTCGACCACTGCGAGACACCTCCCACCATGTCCTTACTCATCCTTCACTGCCCAAACGCTGCATCAAATCAAAACCCATCTCTGTAGCACCTGAACTAATAAATTGATACCAACTCTAAGCCTTCTCAAAGATCATCTTTCTCAAGCCATCTGCATTAGAAACACCGCTTCGATTCTGAAACCGCTACACACTGCCATCTCTGACAACCGCTTCTCCGGCACCATTTCACAACACCCTGCCCCGAAGGTAAATCAAAGAATACCATAACACCGGCGAACCTTAATGCGTTCAAACAAGGACGACGCCACCACATCACAGATGAGAATTCCACCATGCTCGAAAATATCAAGTCTCGTTACTCCATCAACCAAAGCCTAGACATTCATAGTTTGATTGCCTTTCCTCCGCTGGAATTAAATGCCGAACCTCTAAACCATGCACTAAGAAATTATCTTTTCGAGTCATTCACCTCGATATATAAACAAGCACCCTACCATTATGCCAACACTGCGGGATAATAACAACGCATGAACATCATGATAGTTTATGCATAACCTCTAAACTAGGAAATACAGATACTGAGCTGAAACGACAGAACATCCTTTCGCAAGGCGACGATAATATCTCGCTCAAACACGCAGGGAGAAACATCCTGCACCACATCTGCAGTACCACTACAACTCCTTGATGCCCTATTGATATCAAGCGCCCCACGTCACATAAGATTGAGTAGGAAGGAAATGAAGGCATAAGCTCCAATGGAATCAAACCGCACGAAGAGGAATCTCATGACCCAAAACCCGCTATAGGTCGTGATGGCGCCTGACGTTGTCGTTAGGCAAGCCAACGGTGAACTATCGCATTAGTTGTTCTTTTTATTACTTTCGAGATCATAAATTTTAATAAGAAAGGAAATTTACACTTTTAAATCCACGGGAACATACAAAATTAGTAGTTTATAAAAGAAATGAAAGGCGATGATAATATACAGAACCGTAAGCATCAACTAGTATATCCCAAAACCTGGTGTCACAAGTGCTTGAGCATCTACTAAGGAGTACAACAATAATAAAACTCATGTCTGAAATGTAAATAAGACAGGACAAGGTGAATAGTACGATGAGGACTCTGTGGATTGTGATGCGTAGCCTGGAATGCAGCTCACATAAAGTCTCCTCAACAATTGCACCTACGTGCCAGGATGAACACCAAATGAACCTATTAGATCCTGCACATTTAGTGCAGAATTGCAGCATGAGTACGTAAATCAACGCGTACCCAGTAAATATCTAGCCTAACCCCGAAGACGTAGTAATGAGGGGTCGACATCGACAATTACTAATGGTCCAATAAATCAATATGGTAAATCATAAATAGATAAGAAGCACAACAGTTGTAGTGAGGTAAATCAGTAACTAACACAATCTTCCAAATTTTCTTTTAACGATATCTATCTCTCAATCTCGTATTATATCTCAACTTAGAAATATCAAGTGCCAATATCAAACGGATAAGAAAATACCATATAAAATGCCGGGCATCAGTGGAAGGATAATCTCGTGAATATTCTGACTGCTAGCGATATAACGCACGATTATGTTGAGGTCGTACGACCCGATCCAGAATAATGTTTATACTGCCAAGGTCGAGCGGAACAAACCATAGATGCATCTATTATACTACCGAGGCGTTCGGCCCGCTCCACAAGAAAGGAAGGAACTTATCGCATTACGAGACGCGTGATTACAATACAGTACATGAGTATAAAGTGAATGCAACTTTTACCGCTTCTCAAATAACTTGCCAACAACTCAAGGTGATAAGGCTCAGCCTAATATATGTATATGTTTCTATATCAGTTTCTATTATAATTTCAATTAGTTAAGCTAGCAAAATGAGTCCAAACAATTCAAATATTACATGATAAAGTCCTAAGTCTAGCCCGACGTAAACATGCTTTAGCTACGTATGGACTCTCGTCACCTCGTGCGTGCTGCACCCACAACTAGTAGCACATAACAATTACATCACGTCGGGGTAGTTTCCCCCTCACAAGGTTAGACAGGAGACTTACCTCGCTCTGAAGTTGCATAACGGGCTCCGACGCCTCTTTAACACCTCAACTCAAAGCCAAACGTCCCGAAACTAGTTAAACAACGTGAAAATCAATCAAAATATACTCTAATGCTTACAATTTAACAATTTTTATAATGATTCACAACTTCGCTTGAAAATTCAATCAAGTCAATCCTCGGGCCCACGAGCCCGGATTTCAAAAATTTTTGAAGATAAACTTTACCCATAACGTTATGAACTGAAATATATGATTTATTCCAAATTCCATGTCCTATTTTATGGTAATAATTCAAAAATTATCAGATTCTAGATTTTCTTCAAACTCCCACAATTTTCCACAATTTTCCATGTTCTTATAGAATTCGTGTAATTTACTACAACATGCAAGAATTTACCTTGCCATAGATGATGAAAATCTCCCCTTGAAGCTCTCCAAAAAATGGCCCAAACCAAGAGAGAAATGAGTGAAATGAGCAAAATCCCAATTTAAAACAATTTGCCCAGACCCATCCTTCTTCGCAATCGCGGGAGCACCTTCGCGATCGCGAAGGCAAAAAGTCACTGCCTCCAAATTTACTCTACTCGTTCGCGACCTTCTTGTCGCGTTCGCGAAGCCTACTGACCCTCGCCCTTCGCATTCGCGTAGGAAGCATAGCGTTAGCGAAGGCTAAATGGCTCCAGGCCCAGCTCTCGATCCTTCTCTGCGTTCGCGACCGCCCTGTCGCGTTCGTGTAAGTTCCTCAGGCTCTTCTCCGCGTTTACGACCTCTGTGTCGCGTTCGCGATGAGAAATTTACACCTGCCCTAAAAATCCTTCTTTGCGAACGCGATAACCACCACGCGTTCACGATGAACACCAGAACCAGCATCAGCAGTAGCAAAACATGGGGAAATGACCCGAAACCATCCTGAAACACACTCGAGACTCCCAAGACCCTGTCCAATCACACCAACAAGTCCCAAAACATGATATGAACCTACTCGAGGCCTCAAATCACACCAAACAACATCAAAACTATAAATCGATAGGCGAAACCTTTCTTTAAACTTTCAAACTTTGACGAACGCGTCTGAACCATATTAAAACATTCTAGAACGACGCCAAACTTTATGCACAAGTCACAAATCACGAATCATGATATAGACCTATTTCAAGGCTCGAAACCCTAAACGGACATCGATAACACCAAAGTCCACCTCAAACCAAACTTAGAAAATTCTAAAACCTTCAAAATGCCAATTTTCCACAATAAGCGTCGAAATGCTCCTGGGCAGCCTGATATTCAACCCGAACATACGCCCAAGTCTGAAATCATCATACGAACCTATTGGAACCTTCAAATCCCAATTCCGAGGCCGTTTACTCAAAAGTCTAGCCTTAGTCAATTCTTCCAACTTAAAGCTTCCGAAATTAGAATTTTCCACCCGATTCTACTCTGAACTTCCCGAAATTCGATTTCGACTATACGTACAAGTCATAAAACATGAAGTGAATCTACTCAAGGCCTCAAACCACCGAAAGACGCACTAGATCTCAAAATGACCGACCGGGTCATTACATATTCATTCGGTCCATCTTCACTATAGGTTTAACCTGATTCGGAATGGATATCGCCTTAATGAAGATAGTTCTAAACATGTTGACCACAAATTAATGCCAAATAGGAGATTCAAGGGGAGATTTCATCAAGCAACACAAGGTAAGTGACTCCCACCTATTACAAGTTAAATACATAGTTTGTATAAGGATTTAAACATGAAAATTAGCAGAAATTGTGGGGTTTTTGGTATAAAACCTAGAATTTGATATTTTTGGAATTTGACCACGAAATTGGACATGAAATTTGGAATAAGTTATAAATTTTAGTTAGTGGTGTTATGGGTAATGTTTATCTTCAAAGATTTTCGGAACCCGGGTATGTAGGCCCGAGGGTTGTCTTTATCAACTTCTCGAGCGGAGTTGGACATTATTCAAATTGATTAATTATTGGTATTAGAATACATTTTAACTTGTTTGCACGTGCGACGAGCTTTGATTTGAGGTGTTAGAGAGGCCTTGGAGCCGATTTTGGAACATCGGAGCGAGATAAGTCTCACATCTAACTCTGTGAGGGGGAAACTACCCCTAGGTGATGTATTTGTTATGTGTTATTTTTTGCGGGGGCTATGTATGCACTAGGTGACGAGAGTCCATGCGTAGTTAGATTCATGTTATGTCCAAGTAGACTTAGGTTCCCCTCATGCTATAACTGTACTATTTGAGTTGTCTCTTGCCTATTAAATTCCTTCGTACTATGTTGCGACTTGAGACTAGACTTGTGTAGAGTGATGGACTTGCTAGTGTAGAGATTCAACGGGCTTCATGATTAGCTGCAAGATAATTGTACCCCTCTTACAAATTTCTCCCACGTTATGCGTTCTCATCGAAAGGTTTCCCTTAAAAATTTATAACTCACACGTCTATTTGTGAGTGGGGTCAAGGACCCGTCAAAGCTTCTAATTCTAATGGGATCGAGCCATTCGCCTCGGTAATAAAATAGATGTATCTATGATTTGGCAATGTTATGATGGATCGGGCCGTACGCCTCGGCATTTCTATGAAATACTCTTATGAAATCATGCGTAATAATTGACAAGAAGCCAGCATATCTGTGAGCTTTTCCTGATTGAGCTGTGACGGCCTATCTAGTAAGGTCCATTATATATACTCTGATTGAGGAGGTAGCTACTAGCTGAGAGTTTGAGTTATTGATGAGAGGAGAATTGCACCACGTATTATACTTGTTACTTCATTTATTTTCTCTAGTCACATCTGTTTTCTTCTCCTGTATCTGTCTTGTGGGACCACTAGTAAGCGTTGATGTCGACCCCTTGTCACTACTTCTCTGGGGTTATGCTAGATACTTACTGGGTGCGCGTTGATATACGTACTCATACTACACTTGCTGCATTTTTTGTGCAGGTACACATATGTCCGGTGGTCTTTGGGCGTAGAGGCGCGGCGATTTCGGGGACTTCACCGTGAGCTGTATTTCATGTTATGATCCGCAGCCTGCAGAGTCTCCATCAGAGTTATTTATATTTTCATGTCTAACTTGTAATCCAGACAGATGTTGTATTTTATTATATTTCTTAGTTGATGCTCATGCAGTTGTGACACCAGATTTTTGGCGGGTTGTTCATTATTGTAGTTCGTGTAAATTCTATTTCACACTATTTCATTAATAAAATTTATTATTTTAAGGTACTAGAATGAGTAATTAAATTAGCTAATCACTGTTGGCTTGCCTGACGGCAGTGTTAGATGCCATCACGACCACTAGTGGATTTTGGGTCGTGACAACTTGGTATCAGAGCCGTAGATTCACTTAAGTCTCACGAGTCATGAGCAAGTCTAGTAGAGTCTTGCGGATTGGTATGGAGACATCTGTACTTATCTTCGAGAGGCTATAAGGCTGTTAGGAGTACTTCCTTTCTCGATCTCCTCATCGTGCGATTTGATTCCATTGAGGCTTGTGCCTTTATTTCCTTCCTACTCAATATTATGCGACGTGAAGCGCTTGTTATTAATTTGGAATCGAGGAGTTGTAGTGGTACTACAGACGTGGTGCAGGATGTTTTTCCGTGCGTGTTCGGGCTGGCTATTATCGTCGCCTTGCGGAAGGATGTTCCTTTGTTCCAGCTTAGTATTCGTATTTTCTATGGTTTCAAGACTGCGCACGGATTGCTACGATGTATATGCATTGTTATCGCACAATGTTGGTGTGACAATTAAGTGCTTGGTTATGTGTCGAGGCAGTGAATGACTCGAAAGGAGAGTTTCTCAGTGCATGATTTAGAGGTTCAACTCTTAATTCCAGCAAAGGAAAGGTAATCAGGCTACGGATGTTCAGGTTTTGGTCGATGGAGTAATGAGACTGGGTATTTTTTAGCATGGTTGAATTTTCATTGTGATGTGGTGTTGTCGTCCTTGTTTAAACGCATTACGATTCGTCGATGTTATGGTCTTCTTGGATTTTGCCTTCAGCGCAGGGTGTTGTGAGATAGTGCCTGAGGGGCGGTTGCCAGAGATAGCGGTGCGCAACGGTTTAGAATCGAATTGATATTTCTAATGTTGATGGCTCAAGATAGATGATCATAGAAGAGGCTTAGAGTCGGTAACATTTTATTGGTACATGTGCTATAGAGATAGATTTTTGATTTGATACAACATTTGGGAAGCGAAATAAGAGGAAGGACATGGCGAGGAGTGTTTAGCGGTGATTGAAGTACTAGCAGGTCAAGTATGAGAAGCAAAGGTTGAGAAGTTGCTTAAAGAAGATGGTTTAACCGAAGTAAGAGTGACAGATTATCATATGGATTCTGTGGTAGGATAGCCGTGTGCCTTGAGAAAGTGTAGAACAGTTTGGGAATCTAATGGAAGGTGATTTGGCCTAAGGATTTTATTTTGAGTGATAGTTACTGTACGAAGAAAGATTGAACATGGCAGAAAGGAGTTTGTTCGAAATGAAGACGGGTGTGAAGATCTGATTATCGTTTCGGATGCAGTATGACTTGAGTTCGGAAGGTATTGTTGAGCTTTCAGTTGATGTCAATAAGGAAGGAGCATACTTGTACAGCTGGTGGGTGAGCATGCACTCAGGAGAATTTACTAATTTCGTGGTAGTTGTAACCAGTGCAGCATCAATGGAAGATGTCAGTAAGGAATTTCATAGGTGGGTTATCTCCTGTGAGCAGGTTAGCTGTGGCGTGATGTTGATGAAACTTCTGCAAGGATTATTACTTGCTACCTGGTAAGAGGTCAAGTGTGTGACTGTGACTGGTGATTCAGGATGTTCATAAAAAGCTTAACAAAAGACTTCGAGAAGTCTGGCGGGCTAACGGTGTGAGATCATGGTAATTGAGAAGGAGGAATCATTGTGTGATCTACATTATGTGATGGTAGCTCAAAGCTAAGTGGGGGAGCCCCACTGTTTATGATTGGATCGCGTGGTTGTCTGCTTGTGCGGTTTCTGGTTATCGGTGCGTTAGCGGATTATTTATGACTAAGAAAAGGAAATAGCATGGGTAATTTAGCAAAGAACTTGATGGACATGTGCTATATTCGACGTTATCGATACATGTTCAAGTTTTTGGGAAGATTCAGAGCTTATGCTTTTATGGATGTGATGTACAAGGAAAAGAGTTTAGTCGGTTGCTTCTTCGAGAGAGTGTTCATGTGCTAGTAGAGCATAGGAGTTTGGTCATATTTGGGACCAGGTCAGAGTGGGTGACTCTTGACAACGGTCCTAGTGGATTCAACAATTAAAATGCAGTATTAGAGGAAAGGAAGAAATAACTTTGGACTCACGGAAGGTCTTGCAGAATGGGTGCACCAGTTGGAGATGCTATTGTGCACGTGAGGAGGTATGAGATGAGTCATGGGTATTGAGACGATGTGGTCTCGTGATTCGGGTCACTCAAGATGAGTGCGGATTGAGTTCGTTATGTTTTGGATGGAGATATCATATTTCTAAGTCAAGTCAAGGGTAAATTGAAAGAGGTTGGGTCGGTTAGTAATGGCTGAATCAGCATGACTGTGGTAAGGATTAGTTCCTTCGTTGTGTGACGTTATACATGTGGTTTGTGGTTGTATGTGCGGGCTTGACAGCCACCATCACCTGATTGATTTGGGAGGTATTTGATTCAAATGGCTTTGTTGTGGAAATAGGTTCCGGAATAGTTATGACGGTTTTGATCATGGTTTGAGGTTGTGTTTGCTGCAGTTTGGGAATTCAGTTGCGTGTTACATGGCTCTTCGGAAATGAGCTAAGTGAAAGGTTTCTAGCCAATGAAGTGTTATCCTATTGGTAGTTTAGGGTTTATGATGAATTCGTGATTCTCGCGTAGTGGCATGATAGGTGCAGTGAGCGGCATGAGAATTTGAAAGTTGAGGACCAGGTTGCAGTTCGGTGTTGACAAGAACGTCACGAGATCGGAGGAGCCGGGAAGAATTAGATGTTCAGAGTAAGCTGACATTATCCTAGTGTCTCCTGGGAATGGTGTTCCATGGAAGGAGCATTGTGTATTGATTTGTGGATTCTTGATCTGCTTTACAGAATTAGAACAGTTGATGGTATGGATGTGCAGACTTGGCTACGTGGGCGGAAGGTCGTGGGAGTGTGGTCTCGTGTAGCTGTGGTGTCATATGAGTAGGATGGCTCTCGAGATGCAGGTTATTTATCGTACCTTAGTCGTGCTTGGGTTTTGTGGCATATTGGCGCTCTCTGTCTCCCTAGAGTTATATTTTTGCACTTGTCATGTTTGTGGCCGATATTCGGTATTCCGTTGGTAGAAGCATCATGGCTTGAGGGGTATGTCCTTATTTATTGTTGTGAGTGGATCGGGTTGCATGCCGCAACTGTATCATGTTTGGATCAGGTTGCACGCTGCAACAATGTCATGTTGAGTACGATTCTTATATCATTTCCTGCATATTTTTGTTTCTCATCCTCTGAGAAGGGTTCATAACATCTGTTTGACTGTTTTATTCGTTACGCGGGCTGGATAATTCTTTTTCAGAGTTCGTTCCTCCTTATGTGTCATATTCGAGTTGTAGCTTGTCGGCGCATTGATTGCGTCATTTGAGATCTGAGTCAGTGTTTGAGGCGACTTATTGCTTGAGCAGCTTGTACTGGGTGAGACGAGATTATTGGGCCTAAAATTTGTGCAATCAGATTTATATAAGGTACATTAAAGGGAAAATATCATTATTCAGTTCGGAATGAGGTAATGGTTCTTGTCAGAAGGAGAGACTCCATGAATTATTGATTCGGCAGGTGGTTATGAGTTTCACGTCTTTTCCGTGGCAATATTGCGAGATTTGGAAAAGGATTTATATGCGTCATGAGATTTATTACGGGCACCAGATTCGTGAAGTTTCAGCTATTGTGGTCGGTGGATATTATTATGGGCAACCGACTTATGTGTTTCATGGTGTGAATTCAGCATAGGTGTATGATCATGTTTTGGTACAGTGCGTGGTGATTGGTATAGTGTTCGTGTGTTAGAATTAGGCCTTGTAAAGAAATTCAGAAGTTGGAACTTGGTTTGAAGCTTGTTAGCTAAGGTTATAGGAGGATTTTCAGTCTGCTCGAGCTAATGTGTTCAACCGGAATGTGGTGGCACGGGTAGGTGCACAAGGTGTTATACAGCAATTTTGGAAAACTCTGGAGCAGTCCTTAGCACGTTCGAGGGGGTTCCTACGGGTTGTTCACTATTGTAGTTCGTGTAAATTATATTTCACACTATTTCATTAATAAAAATTATGATTGTTAGGTACTAGAATGGGTAATTAAATTGACTAATCATTGTTGGCTTGCCTGACGATAGTGTTAGGTGACATCACGACCACTAGTGGATTTTGGGTCGTGACAACCACCTCGTCGAAAGTAGCACCGGACACCCTCTCCCTAGTCATAAGCAACTGCAGCTGATATGTGAGGCCGTCAATGAACCTCCTAATCCTCTCCCTATCAGTGGAAACCAACCAAACAGCATGATGGGCCAACTCAGAAAACCTCATCTCGTACTGCGTCACAGACAGGCCATCCTGACGTAGCTGCTCGAACGGTCTGCGCAGCTCCTCCCTGCGAGACTGCGGCATGAACTTCTCCAAGAAAATAACGGAGAGCTCCTTCTATGAAAGTGGTGCTGCACCGACCAGCATGCGCCTCTCGTAAGCCTCCCACCATCTGAGGGCAGCCCTAGTGAACTGAAAAGTAGTGAACGAGACCTCACTGGTCTCTAGAATACCAGCCGTGCGAAGCATCCGCTGGCACTTATCCAAGAAACCCTGGGCATCCTCTGACTCAGCACCACTAAATGATGGAGGCTGAAGCCGCCCAAATCTCTCAAGTCTCCTCTGCTCATCATCAGCCATAACGGGGGACCACCGAGGCCTGAGTAGATGCAACCAGCTGGGCTGGTAGCACCCCCGGTGTCTGAAGTCCCTGCATCACCTGCTCTGGTGTATAGGCAACGGGGGTATGAGTGTCTCCCCCGACCTGAGAAGTGGCTGGTGTGGCCTGAGCCAAAACCACCTGAGCAAGGCTAGTGCAAATCGTCAATATCTGGGCCAAAGCCTCCTGAAGGCATGGAATCACAATGGGCACAGCTGGTGCCTGAGCTGGCCCCACTGGCTCAGCCATCTGGAACCTGCTCCTGGTTGGAGCAACTGGTGGATTCGCAGGTGCTGCCCTAGCTACTGTACAAGCTGCACCTTTGCCCCTGCCGTGGCCCCTACTGCGACCTTAGCCTCTCGTGGCCCTAGCTGGTGGTACTGGTGGCTGTCCATTCTGCCCGGTAGCACGTGTCCTCATCATTTGGGAGAGAATAGGATATAGTAGTATAGTTACCGAAATCAACCAATCCTCACGACAAGAACACAAGAATGTCTAATTTCCTAAGGGTTTGGCAGCCTCTCGAAGATAAGTACAGACGTCTCCGTACCGATCCGCAAGACTCTACTAAACCTGCTCATGATTTGTGAGACCTATGTAACCTAGGCTCTGATACCAAATTGTCACGACCCAAAATCCTAACCTGTTGTGATGGCGCCTATCGTGGTACTAGGCAAGCCGACATTTATGAAATAACCCCAACACTTAACAGAAAACGGATTTAAAACAGTTTAAATAATAACACTTCTCATAAATGGGATAGAAGGTCCAGAACACAATGCGAAAATTCCTAATATTGGGGTGTCACTGAGTACATGAGCATCTATACATCATAAGTCTGGAAAAAACTGTCTAATATAATCTGAAACTGAATACAATAAGCGAAATAATAAGGAAGGAGAGACAAGTTCTGCAAAACACTGGTAGCTACCTCAGAATCTCCAGAAGATTAACTATGCGCGGAAATCAACACCCACCGAGTCCGAAAACACCCGGATCTGCACACGAAGTGCAGGGTGTAGCGTGAGTACAACCAACTCAGTAAGTAACAAGAATAAATAAAGAACTGAAAGTAGTGACGAACTTCACAATTTTAGTTCAATTGTAGTAATCTTAATATAGAAAGGTAGGCATACATTCAAGTTCGATAAATTAGGTCAAAACAGTTACTTCATGACAAGTTTAAGTGACGCAAAGTGTAATATCTTTCAGAGTTTCAAGACAGTGATACATGGCAGCTAAAGTGCAACAATAATGAAATCAATATATCCTCTCAGGGCCACCCTCTCATTCATTCAGCACTCGGCACTTGGCACTCGGCACTCGCACTCAGTAGGTACCTGCGGTCACTAGGGGTATGTACAGACTCCGGAGGGGCTCATTCAACCGAAGTGCTATATCAAGCAAATCATGGCATAAATCAATGACACATGTTGCGGTGTGCAGCCCGATCCTATATAGATAGCTATAAGGCTCGTAGCAGCATGCAACCCGATCCATACATATACAGCCATAAGGCTCGTTGCGGTGTGCAACCCGATCCACACATATATATATATCACTCACAGTTCGGCACTCAGGCCCCAACTCAGTCACCAACATCTCCAGTCTCTTAGGTTCTCAGAAATCATGAAAATCAGCCCAAACAGAAATGATGTAATATATCAAGGAGCAAAAGAGACTGAGATATGACATGCAGGTAAAACGAAAACTGAGTACAACAGCAATATAGCAAACAATTAAACATGTAACACGACCTATGAGGCCCCTTCAATACTAGCATGTGGCCTAAGCATGATTTCTAACAGGACTTGCAGCTCAATTCTATATCACGTGAAGAATTTACAGATATCAACAGACTATACGATTCCATGGAATGGACCAAGTCCCAATTCCTACGGTGTATGCCTACATGCTCGTCACCTAGCATGTGCGTCACCTCAAAACCAATCGCACGACACAAAATCCGGGGTTTCATACCCTTAGAACCAAATTTAGAACTTTTACTTACCTCAATCCGAGCAAATCTCTACTCTAACATACCTTTTCCTCGCAAATTGACCTCCAAATGTCCCGAATCTAGCCACAAATAATACAATACAATCAACACGGGCTAAAGGAATCAATTTCACTAAAAAATATGAAGTTATTAATCAAATATCATAAATCGGCTCAAATCCGGTCCCCAGGCCCACGTCTTGAAATCCGACAAAAGTCACAAAACCCGAAAGTCCATCTAACCACGAGTCCAACCATACCAATTTTGTCAAAATCCGACACCAAGTCGTCACCCAAATCCCTAGCCTCAAACCCTCAATTTACACCTTAAATACACACTAATTACCTCAAGAATCCCCTTGAAAATCCTCTCAAGAATCGCCAAAACCTGAGCTCAAAATGTTAAAATGAAGCCAAAATCGCGAACCCTTGTTTTTAAACATTCTGCCTAGGCTTTTCACACCTGCGGCCAATTATCCGCACCTGCGGAACTGCTTTTGCAGTAACTCCTCCGCTTCTGAAGAAATAACTTATATCCCCCAGGCCCGCATCTGCACTCCAAGTTCTGCACCTGCGGAGGTACTTTTGCGGCCTTCTATCCGCTTCTGCGGAAACAGGATTTTCCCTAAGTTCTGCATCTGCGAAGCCTCGCTCACACATGTGGGCTCGCAGATTTGGTTAACCCCTGGCACCTGTGCACTACCCAAGCCAGCCCAGCTCTGCTCCTGCGTATATCCAGCTGCATCTGCGGCATCGCACCTGAGGCCAACTTCTCGCAGGTGCGATCACACCAGAAGAACTCCAGCCTCAGCAATGCACTAAGTCCCATTTTCGATTCGTTAACCATCCAAAATCAACCAGAGGCCCCCGGGACCTCAACCAATCATACCAACGAGTCCTAAAATATGATATGAACTCAGTGAGCCCTCAAATCACCTCGAACAACATCAAAAACACGAATCGCACATAGATTCAAGCCTAATGAACTTTGAACTTCTTATTTCTACAAACGATGCCGAAACCTATCAAATCACGTCCGATTGACCCCAAGTTTTGCACACAAGTCATAAATGACACCGAAGACCTACCTCAACTTCCAGAATCGGAATCCGACCCCGATATCAAAAATTCCACTCCCGGTCAAATTTTTCAAAAATTGAACTTTCGCCATTTCAAGCCTAATTCTACTACGGACCTCCAAATCACAATTCGGACAAGCTCCTAAGTCCGAAATCACCCAACGGAGCTAATGGAACCATCAAAACTTCATTCTGGAGTTATTTACTCATAAGTCAACATCCGGTCAACCTTTCCAACTTAAGCTTTCCACCATGAGACGAAGTGTCTCAACTCATTCCGAAATCTCTCCGGATCCTAACCGACTACCCCAGCAAGTCATATAACAGGTATAAAGTACAAAATAAGCAGTAAATAGGGAAACAGGGCTACAATTCTCAAAACGACCGATCGAGTCATTACAAAATACTTATTAATTATCCTTTCAAATTATTTTGTGATGACCTGGTCATCCAAACTTATTATTCACACCCACATGCATTTTTTATAATATTCTATTTTGTTTTATATAATTACATCTGCATTTTCGAACTATTTGTGCAATTTTATAATAATAGTCTATATTTAATTGCATTTGTCATTTTATTTAAGGTCAAAATAATTTTTCACATTTTTGTAATCTTCAATTATTGCTTTAAAGTATAAAATTTTATAAATAACCTTTTTATATTTTTATTTAATTATTTTATTAAATTATTTTCCCTTAATTTCTTGTATTTAAAATCCAACCCAATCCTAAGCCAATTTTCGGATCAAATTAATGGCCCAAGTACCAAAAAACCCAGCATTAGCAGTCCATTACCTATACCCATCTCCTGACTCGCCCCGCTTCCCCTTGAATCATGGTCGTTGATCTCAGATGATCAACGGCCCACAATAACCCTTCCTTTTTCCTTTATATCCCCCTAACCCAAACCTAGAGACATTCCCACCTAAACAGCCACCCTTGAATCCTCTATATTCCCTATTTATCTAAGAAACCCTAGCTGGCATATCCTTTAATCCTATCCGATTCCGACGTTAATAGGGACTCCCTCTACGATTTTCTTTCCATATATGTTCTGTCACCTTATTACTTACACTATTATGGTATCACCTAGTACTTGCCTATTTCAAGTACCAGGCCCTGAATCATGTGCAATCATCTTCAATCTTCAAGATCTAGACGGTATTCCATCTGTATATATTCATAGCAAGGTAATATGGGGCCGATTCACCAAAATCTGTGGTCGACTTTTTTTATTTCAGTCGACCTAGGGTTTGTCTGGGTTTTCTCTTAATCTGATTCGAAATTGCATGATATTCATTCCTTTAATATGTTTGATTGATTGTTTTCCTTGTTTGTTCATTTGAATTTTACAATTATATAAAACCCCCTGATTCCCTTTTTAAAAAGAAAAAGAAATCATTGCATTATTCTCTCATTCTCACTTATCATACTCTGAAACTTGAGACCTTGGCCGACTGAAAGCCGAGGCCATTCGAATTCGATTTTGTTCTTTCTCAGTGCGAGCACTGCTCGAAGTTCATTTGAATCCCTTGGGAACTCTGACGCACTGTGATTTGGGGATTCTATTGTTCTTTGCTACTACTAATTGAATTGCTGCTGGAAACTATTCTTCTCATTTGTTTGTTCATTAATTCGTAACTGGTAAGTAACTTTGATTCTTGAAATTTCATTACCTTTTGCTTGTATTCTGCTTTGTGCATCTATTTCACTTAAACCTTGTGAAACTATATGCTACTGTGTTACTCCTGTTATTTTCTGACTTAGAACCTTGCTAACATCTGAGCTTGTCCAATTTCTTACTCTGATGTATGCCTACTGTATGTGTCCAGCATGAATGATTCTCACTACCTTAAGCATTCCCAGCCTAGTATGTTTTTTGTGTGTTTGAATGTTTATACTTGCCACCCATCCGGAATTCATCTCCCTGCCTTGTTCTGTATCTTTGTGATAAATCAATTCATGTGCTTTAGACCTTGTCGACTCATTCCTGCCCAACCTGCTAAGTCTCTGAGGTTGTACTGAGTTCTAGTTTATGTTTTTGACTTGTGCGATCCTGTGTTCTTCAGTATTATTTGAGACCTTAAGATAAATCTCATAGCTAGCCTCTCGTCCTGTATGTGGCGAACTAGTACCAGGTTTAATACTTGCTTCTGGAAGCTAACATGCCTTTTATATTATGACTGATTTTCAGCATGCTAGAGTTAAATAATTGCTTGAACATGGGCTTGTCCTGTTATGCTGTCCCTTTTATTAGTTTTTTTCGTGATAGACAATTTCATGTGAAGGTTGTGCTTTGCTTGTTTCTTGTCTGTGATTTAAGGTTCTATAGGCTGATTCTGAATCATATTTCATTTAAAACTCTTTGGAATAGCTTACTATCCTATGGTGGTGAATCATGGCACTCTTAAACTTTCTTTCTGGAATTACAAGCATAAACTTGCCTTATATGTGTCTTATGTACCTTTCAATTTAGCCTAATCCTGTTTATATGTGCTTTCAAGAACCATTGGAAAGGGAAGACTTCTTCCCTGCATTCCTTCCTTTCAAAAAAAAAGTAAATTAATTTGGGCTATGCCATCCGCCCTTCATTGCAGGGTAAAAGGGGAGACGGTTCCCAAGGGGTGGCTAGTTCTAAGAGAGACAGATACAGATAAGGTCCTTTTTTCTGAGAGACCCGCTCTTGACTTTAATCATACCCACTAGTAAGCAGTGGATGCTCCTTCATATAGGGCACAGAGAGGCAAGTGATGGGCACTACTCATCATAAGAAAGCAGTCATGCAGATAGAAAAAATTTCTCATCTTCTGGGTAGTGTATAAAATAAAGTGGCAGGAGATGAAAGCATTGTTATCCAGTGGAGAGCGGCTTATTTTGCAAACATGTTCTTTTCTCGATGCCCATACACCTTTTTTAACAATGTTGTGTTTAAAATCGAAATGTTATCTGGAATGTGATTTTTGTTTCTGATTTTTTTTTCTTCGATGAACCTTTTCAAAAACCACTTTGTAGAGGGCGGGTATCACGCTCAATAGAATCAGACTTTTCTATGTCAATAGTCAATAGGAGAGAGAAAGAAAGAGAACAGCAAGAGGAGGCCTTTTTCTTTATATTTATATATTTCGAAAAACTATAGTAAAGTAGCAAAGTTCAGAGGAGTAGCATGCAAGCAAGAAGTTCATCCATTGAATTTGAAGTAGTTTCAGTACTTCATCGAAGATAAATCCATTTTTTATAAAAAATAAAAAACGAAGAATTTCATGACTTTATTGACCTGACCAGAAAAAAAAGAAGTTTTTCAATTTTTTATGATACTTCTTAATTGTTAATTGAATGAAACTGTAATGGGTATGAATTGACCCGCAGGAGATCCAGACCCATTTTTTTCTGATCCTTCAAGAACAAAATTCATTCTCTTCATAAAAAATAGGAGGTAGAACCAATAAAGATTTCTTTTTCGATTCATCCCTGACCCCTCGACTCGAGTTTCTACTGTAGGATTGAATGAGGTGACGAGAGCTGAAGCCAAGGTTCCTTGCTACGCTCCATAGATGTTCGTACGATTCTTGTGGATTTTGGGTGTGTTTGAATTCAGCCTCTCGTTAGGTCTTCAGTGAAGGATTGTCCACCTTCTCAAGCCTCTCTACCATACCCTTGGAAAGTGACAACGGATGACTTCCATTACGGCTGCATTCATTTATTCAAATTCAACTTGACACGTAGGACGGGCTTACTCTACTAGTGGCTCGCCTTGGTATTGCTCCCTTCCCGCGCTATTACGCCCCATTAAAAAGAGCGACTGAGAATCTCGAGAACCTTTCCGAACGTCTGTCTTTGCAGGGCGATTGGAAAAGAAAGGAGTATTTAATTCTTTTACTGCCTTCCATTCCACTATTCTGATCAAACTTACTCTTTATCCCCATCTTCGCCCAGGCTAACGGGGCCTTACTTATTCAGGGGGAGCCTCGAAAAGCACTGTTGAGAGGAAAATCCTTAGCCCCAGTGTGGTGGCAAACACGTTGTGCTCTAAGCTAAGATGTTTACCTTGTAGACGGAGGAGATATAGAAAGTGTGTCGTGCTTGATTCATAAGATTCTATAATCAATAGCAACAGTATATTATTTTACTTAGCCTGCCTCTCCCATGACTTTCCAGACCAACCAACCCGGATCTGCCTTCGTAAGTCACTTCGCATTTTGGGATGACTAGAGATGTTGTTAGCTATAGTTTTAAGAATTAAGTGTTTAAGTTGTTTAGTTAAATCCAATAAGCACTTTGTCACCTATATGGCTGAATTTGGCATCCATTTGGGTAAGTAAGTTATTCGTTTGGGCCTGGTATGTTGAACTTGCTGTGGTACTGAAAGTCCAAAATGCATTGTCCGCATCTAGAGTTTAGGCTTGCAGTCCATATGAAGTCCTAAGCCTGTTTGAAGGCCCAGATATATTACTGGGTTATTCTATATTCGTATTTGGGCCTGTAATCATTTAATATGGTCTGTACTAACTCTGTAGTAATGAATGATGGGGAGGTTAATAAAAAGGGGGCTGGGGTATTCTAATACTTGCATGAAAGGGTAGAACACATGCCTATAGGGTCAATGTGTTCTATTTGCTATTACGTCCAACATGCCTTATTTGTTGTTTCATTTAGTGTATGTCGCACATTGATAGGATCATCCCTATAGGAATCACGCACACGCTTCACTTAACTTGTCAAAATATGTTGGCTCAAGTAATTGCTACACTTGTTTCCATGTTTACTACTCAACACTGTTAGATAGTATGCCTATAGGATATAATACTACAATGTCTTTGCTAATCTAGATATCATGACTATAAGGTTTAATAATTGATCAACTGCTTTATGTTACTATTTTACTGCCTCACTTAGATGACATGCCTATAGGAATAAAGTGTTACAAAATCAAGTTTGATTGTCAATTGTTAGAAATCCTGCCTATTGGATTTTTATCGACGCTGCTAATCCTATATTTTCAAGCGACTTCACAGCCTTATTATGCAACTATTAGAAATCATGCCAATAGAATATTGTCACCTGCCTAAGACGCATATCTATAAAATCAGCACTGGTAATTCAGAGTTCTGGGATTGTTTTCACTACCTTATTACGCAAACAAAATAAAAAATCATAGCTATAGGCCTTGTGACGCTTTAATCCACCTATACATTAGTCCAAAAATTACAGCACTGCATGTATAAGACTGGAATCATATATAAATCATGCCTATAGGACCTAATGATTCTAATACGTCTTAATTCTGTCTACTGCATAACCAGAAAATCTGATCTAGTGCGTTTGTGCTTATGTGTGAAGGTCAACTTGAGCCTTTCATTGCTATTGTGTGCAGTCCTATCTGTTTTGAATGTTGCCTCATTTTATCATTTTGAGCAATCTAAGTAAAGTCTAGAACCACCTAATAGTAGGTCCAAAGCCTCTTGGAACATAGGCAGGGGACGGGTAGTGCACGCATATGGTACGGTTTAGAATTGAATTAGAGCGGCTTTAAGTAATAACTTCAACATAGTAATTGGGTAGCAGGAGATGATAGTCTGTGCCCGCTGAATAATATGAGCAACCCCTACCTCAAGGGAGTTGCGAAGTATTATTTATGTTGCACAGGGTGATCCTTTAGGCTAAAAACTTAGGACCCCCCTTTCTTTATACGCTTGTTGTCCGGTATTTAGTCATTTGTACCCCTTGTGATTTTTTAAGACTTCTATAAATTAGCCATATAGTTAATTCTTATGTTATAATAGAGTTTTCAACTTCTACATCTTTCTTTGCTTATTTGATCACCTAGCTTAATTCTCTAATCTACATAGTTAAAACTTCGGCCGGGAACCACAGTTTTGGACCTCGAAGAATGCCTAACACCTTCTTTTTGAGGTAATTCGAGCCCTTATCCGATCTTTGGTGGCATTGACTAGTCAAAATAGAGTTAATTGCAAATAGGAGCCCTAACACACCTTAAACCGTTAGGTGGCGACTCTTCTCTTTTAGTACCCCATTAAAAGAGTTGTCACACGTCGAAACCTGCTTTCGCGAGAAAACGGGGCGCGACAGCATGGCGACTCTGCTGGGGATGTACTTAGGCTCTTACCATAAGGAAATTGGCCTATCTGGATTATTTCCCTTATTTTTTTCCTTTATTTGTCTAAAAATTGCTATGACATGCACATCCCTTCCCTTATTTTTATTTATTTGTCTAAATTGCTATGACATGCACATCCCTTCCCTTATTTTCCGTTATTTGTCTAAATTGCTATGACATGACATGCACATCCCTTCCCTTATTTTCCTTTATTTTTATAAATTGTTATGACATGAACATCCCTCTCTGTTTCCCTTTATTGTTATGACATATACGCCTTATTCCCGCTTCTTTCATCTTGTCTAAGACTGCTATATCATGACTCTCCCGTCTATTTGCTTCATTACGTTCTCGCACATTTTCATGAGTTAAACTGACTTCTCTCTCTTGTCTTTCTTTTCTTTTCTCTTCTTTTGCATCTTTACCGTGTTATTTACTGTTTTTATGCACTTTTATAATACAAATACTTGACAACGTGTTACTTTTCTGCATAAAGCATGCTCCACATCATACTCCACTCGTGCTTATTATCAACATAGCGGCGCTTGATGAGTGTCCATGCTTTCCTGAAATCACCCTTTTAATCGGAAAGACTTATTTGCGGTAGACTAGTCGATCAGCAGTGCAGTCGACGATCCCGTGCCTTTCCCTCTCAAGTTGTCCACTTGAGAGTACCAGTCTAGACCCTTCTAGAAACCCCACTCTAATTTGAAATGTACATGCATCATGCTAAACCTAGTACGGATTGAGGCGTCATTGACGTAACAACCCGCTTAGATAAACCTTGTCCAAATTCCGACGGGATTTCCATAATCCCAAAGGACACCATCATGTTATGTGCATTACTTGGAGAAAATGTGCCAACATGTTGATCATTATTGTGTAAGTAGTCGAATCTGGAGGGGGGAAAGGCTAACATTTGTTTGTTTGCAGAAAATGAAGCATGAGATCCCTAGGTTCAGTATGGTCCAAAATATCCCGCCTCTGTTAATTGACTGGTGGAAAGAACTTGAATATTGTGATAGAAATCATGTGAGGAGAGTACTTGGTGACCTGCTTGTCACGACCCAAAATCCACTATAGGTCGTGATGGCGCCTAACGCTGCCGCCAGGCAAGCCAACGGTGATTAATCAACTTAGTCACTCATTTTATTATTTTCGAAATCATGAATCCCATTGAATAAGTAGAGTAAAACCTGACACTCGTAGAAAACCCATGATTTTATTTTCTAATTTCCGTATAAAATGTAAATTACAAGGTAAAACGGTAATAAATAAGTGAACTACAATAATGAACATCCAGTAGGAACCCCAAAACCCGGTGCCACAAGTGCATGAGCATCTACTAAGGAGTACAATAAGAGTGGCTATTAGTCCGGTTCACACCGGAACGGACCAGTTTCGGACCGAATCCAGCCCGGACCGGTATGAACCGGACCTTTTAAGGCATGTGGGAACTGGTCCCAATAACGGGACGGTTTAAGGATTTGAAATCGGACGAACTGGAAAAAAAATGGCCCGGAACCGGCCGGTACCGGACCGGAAAAAAAAAATGGCAGATTTAAAAACTAGCCATTGGCCAACGGCTCTATTGAGCAAATAGCCGTTGCCCAACGGCCAAAAACGGTCATTTTACCCCATAACCACCCCTAACTATTTTTTCCTGTAAATACCCCATTATTTCATCATATTTTTCACACAAATCATCCAATTCTCTCAAATTCTCTACAATATTGCTATTTTGCTACTTTGGCTATTTGTGTAAATTATACAATTTTGATTCTTTATCAAGTTTTAATTGGAGTTGTTATCAAGTGAAGGTTCAAGTATCAACTTCACCTCAATTATACGGTTATATTTGGTTGATCGTTCACTCCTTTATTATATTTTTGTCGTATATTTATTTTATTTGCTATAATTATGTCTAAAAGAGGTTCAATTGAAACTAGTAGTGGGGGCAGGCATGTGATCGTTGGGGAAATAGAGATAAAGGAATTGCTGGTAGTTCTAGTCAACACATAGATGAAAATCAATATTATCATGATTTTAGCTCTAATAATCCACTTGATTCACAACACGTAGAAGCGCAATATAATTATGAAACTGGGGTTAATTTAGAAGAACCACATGAATTTCAAGCTAGTCCACCTGAAGTTCAGTCCGACTTGCCTCCTGTACCTCCCACTAGAGCCCCGGTTAAACGTAAGGAAAGATCTGAGGTGTGGGAATTTGTACAAAAGAAAGTTGAAAATCAGATGGCTGTTTGTGGTCTTTGTGGAATGGAGTGGGTTTTCAAAACTGGGGGTAATGAAGGTGGGACGGGTAAAATTAGGACTCACTTAAGAAATAAACATCCTAAGGAA
>MCJB01000392.1:0-14469 GCA_002018475.1 Nicotiana obtusifolia | reverse complement strand
CCTTCTTCTACAAAGTTTATGTCTTCTTATTTTTTATTTTTTAAATTTATTCCTTGCGCAAAAATACTACAATTAATTACTAGTTTCTAATTGATTCAAATTTCAAGGTTTGAATCTAATTATAAACTTTGAAACTAATTCAAAGTTTGAAAGAATATTATTATTATAAGCTTTTCAATTCTAAGTTTTAACTTTGAAACATACTAAATATTTATTTACAAAGTTAAATAAATGAGAAATTAAAAAAAATAGAAAACCGGAGGACCGGACCGGAAAAATCGGTCTACCGGTAGCCGGTGCCGGTCACGGTCCGGCTGCATCATTTTCAATCGGTGGACCGGACCGAAAAATACCGGTTTGGTCCGGTTTTAGCGCACCTCCGGTACCGGAAAAAATTTCAAGTCCGTGACCGGACTGGACCACTGGGCAGCCTTAATACCGACCGAACCGAAAAAACTGGCCGAACAGAAAATTTTGATTTATTCGGTTTTGGTTTTTCGGTCGGTTTGCGGTTTATAGTTTTTAAAAGTTCGATTTTCGATTTTAATGGTTCGATTTTTGGTTAGCGAAAAATCGAATTTTTTCACCAGCTTTTGGACTCTTAGGCCTAGCCCAATTTTTCTACCACCTTTTGGACTCTTACTTCTTAGCCCAATTTAGTGCTTAACCGAAATAACCCATCTGAAGCCCAATTGTTTTACCACCTTTTGGACTCTTACTTCTTAGCCCAATTTACTGCTTAACCGAAATAATCCATCTGAGACTGAAACCCACTTTACCCAATACTAATCCCTAATCCTTCGACCTTCCTTAGTAGTTAGTTCTTTAGAATAGAAATTAGGGTTGAGAGTTGAGACTGTGCGACTGTGCCACTGCCGATGCCCGAGTTCCGACTGTGACGCCTTCTTCCTCCGCTCATCGCTCTTCCTTCTTCCTCAGGTTAGTGGTTACCTCCTAGCTCCTTCTTCTGAGTTCCTTTAGTTTTCCCTCGTCGCTCCTACTGCTGATTTCGTTAAATTTTTGATTTTTCTGCTATTGCTTATAACATATATGCGCGTATGTGTCTTACTTTTAGGAGTTAGGACTCTTTCGAGTTAACAATCCTGAATCCTCTGTGCGACTGTGCCGACGCCCGAGTCCCCACTGCTGTGACTTGTGAGCCTGTGATGCCTTTTTCCTCCGCTCGTCGCTCATCCTTTTTCCTCAAGTTAGTGGTTACCTCCTTCTTCTGAGTTCCTTTTCAATTTTCCCTCGTCGCCGTCGCTCCTCCTCCTCCTGCTGGTTTCTTTAAACTTTCGATTTTTCCGCTATTTTCTATAGTATATATGCGCGTTTGCGTCTTACTTTTAGGACTCTTTCGAGTTAACAACTTAACATTTGCCAAAAAGAAGTGACAGTTGCATTCTTTGTTTTTTACTTTTTTTGCCTCTGTTTTTGCTTTTGTTCTTTTGTTCTTTTGCCTCTGTGCCGACTGTTGACTTGATTTTATGCGAGTTGCGACATGCTAGATTTATATCGTATACCAGTTTGTATTTTTAATTTTGTTTTCATTTAATTTTCTATTGATGGCAGAAGTTAAAAGTAGAGTAAGTGAAGTGGGTTCATCTGAAAGCGAACCTACTTCTTTACCTACAAATTCAGTTGAAACTAGTCAAGGCACAAAAAAAAGAAAATCTATGCAGTGTAGATCAACTGCTTGGGATCATTTTGAAAAGTTTAAAGATGATAATGGAAGTGATAGAGCAAAGTATAAACATTGTGGTCGTGATTATAAAGCTGATTTACGATTGAATGGAACAACATCATTGAATACTCATTTAAAGAAGTGTCCAAAAATACCATAGAAATTTGATAATACTCGAACACAATTGTGTTTACAAAAGGATGGGCAAATTAATGGTGGGGTGCTATGGAAATTTGATCAAGAACTAGTTAGGAGGGCTTTAGTTGAGATGGTAATTACGGAGGAATTACCTTTTTACTTTGTTGAAAAGAAAGGCTTTAAGAAGTTTACGAGCATAGCCCAATCTCTATTTAATGTTCCTTCTCGTAGGACAATTACAAGGGATTGATTCATGTTTACAGTGAAGAGAAACTTAAACTAATGAAAAATTTCAGATAAGTAAAACCAAAAATTTGCCTTACCATAGACACGTGGACTTCGTTACAAAGAATTAACTATATGTGTTTGACGGGTCATTTTATTGATAGAGATTGGGTGTTGCATAAAAGAATACTAAAATGTTGCCCTATCTCTAGTCATAAGGGTGACAAAATGGTAAAAGTTATTAGTAATTGTTTGCTTGAATGGAAATTGGATAAGGTATTCACTATTACTGTTGATAATGCTTCTTCGAATGATGTCACGATCAAAGAATTATCTAAACAACTAGATATATGGAAAACTAATTCGATGAGTGATGTGCCGGGTAATTTCGGCACATTTTGATACTATTTGCTTAAAGTTTAACTTATTTTACTTGCTAATTCTCATGATACTTATGTAATTTTAGTGTATTTGCAGAATAACAAGTGTCAGGACCCAGAAGAACAGAAAAGAGTTCAAAAAGTTAGCTGAAGACAAGAGGAGAAGTTAAAAGCATTGCGAGTACAAGTATGCGGTCGCAAACTGAAAATGTGAACCGCATATGCCACAGGCAGATCGCATTTCAGGACAGAACTCTAGGCCAATCTTCATGTCGAGAATGCGGTCACAAATGTGACCGCAAAATAGGAATGCGAACCGCGAAATAGCCAGGTGCAATCACAAACACAAACAGAGTTTTGGGTGAAAATCAGAGTGGAGAATGCGATCGCATATCGCGATCGCATAATCAACATGCGAACCGCGAATCAAAACGCGATGGGAGCAAAATTTTCTGGTGGAGTTTGCGACGGACGATGATGATTTGCGATCCACATTTCTGTTCTGCGACAGAAATGCAGTCCGCATTATTTCAACAAGGGCAAAGCTGATCGACATACGCCTCGGATTTTGGGCCTCTATAAATAGGTTTTATGGGGTTTTGTGAAGGGAGTCTTATCAGAACTTAGAGTACAAAGTATGGCCATTGACTATTTTGAATTCTTAGAAGCTTTTGGTGATCGAAACCCTCTATTTTTGTAAGATGATATCAATTACTCTTCCTTGTTCTTTAATTATCAGCATGTGTAGCTAAACTCAAACGCTGAGGTTGTGAACCCTAGATGGGTAGAATGTGTTGAGATTTTGATATTGAATCCAATTTCGAAGGAAGCTTGATATTTATTTATTTCTTGTTCTTCACTTAATCGTTAGTGGTTGCAAACATTAACGAATGCCAATTAACTCTAACTTATCTTGGAAAAGTGAGATAGAGTTTGGTGGTAGAAATAAATAACAAAAACTCAAGGCTTTAAACCTTGTTTAATAAAATTGCTTAAGAATAAGTAGGTTTTAATTTGGCGCCTAATTGGTTGTTCTTAAGATCGACTCTTTTGTATTCGGGAGAATCGTAGAGAGGATACATTATTCAAATATTGGGAAATATTGGGTAGTAAATTAAGCATCAATTGCATATCAAGAAAGGAATTCGATATTAATATCAAGAACATTCTACTACATTAAGGGGGACACAACCTTGGTCTCTTACATTCATATTTTTAACATTCACACTATAAAAATTAGTTTTCAGTTTTCGTTTTCTTATATATTCAACACTTCTTTATTCTATTTGACGTACTTGATAGAATTACGACTTAAGTATTACATTAATTAGACAATAGTTTCACACCTATTCCCTGTGGGATTCGACCCCAACCTTGTTGGGTTACTATATTTGACATCGATCGCTTACACTATTATTAAGGTGTAATTTGAGCGAATCAATGAGTGGTAAGCATATTCATGTGAGATGCATGGCTCACATACTTAATCTAATTGTGCGAGATGGTTATTTCTGTAAAACATGTTAGACAAGTTGTGAGGTATGTGAGATCATCTCCGCAAAGGACCTTAAATTTTGGGGAATGTTGTGCACATCAAGAGGTAGAATGTAGTAAAATATTGTGTTTGGATGTTCCTACTAGGTGGAATTCCACCTACTTGATGTTGGAAATGGCGCAAAACTTTGAGAAGGCCTTTGACAAGCTTCATCTTTTTTATGATGAATTTTCTACTCATCTATGTACGCATGTTTGTGAGGATGGGAATGTTGCAGGTCCATTTTTATGTGATGATTGGGTGAATGTGAGAAACATAATAAAGTTTCTTGAAAGATTTCATGAGCTTACTGAAAAAGTTTCAGGTTCACGTTATGTCACTTCTAATTGTCATTTTGAGGATATATGTGAGCTTGATAGTCATTTGAAAGCTTGTTTAGCTAGTGATGATACTACTTTGAGTAAGATGGCAGGGAAGATGAAAGAAAAGTTTAAAAAATATTGGGGTGAACCTGAAAAGATGAATAAAATAATATTCACTGCTTTTGTATTAGATCCTCATAACAAATTAGAGTATGTTGGTTTTGCACTTGAGGAAATGTTCGGGGAGGAACCATGGAAGAAATTAACTGCCGAAGTAGATGCTTATTTGAATTCTTTATTTGGGGAGTATCAAAAAAATTATTCAAAAGGATGTTATCTTCAATCATCTAAATCTAAATCTACTTCATCTGATGACACATCTGATTCATCTAGTGGGAATGTGAGAACAAAATCTGTGAGAATAAAGCAATTGTTGAAAAGGCAAAAGGAAGACTATGGAAGTGGAGGTGCTAAATCTGAGTTGGAAAGATATATTGGTGAAGGACAAAATCCATTTTCTGATGACTCTGATGACTTTAAAATCTTAGATTGGTGAAAAATTAATGCGCCTCGATTTCCTATTCTATCTGAGTTAGCTCATGATGTATTGGCCATTCCAATTTCTAGTGTTACATCGGAATGTGCATTTAGCACCGGTGGCCGCATTCTTGATTCATTTAGGAGTTTATTGACTCCTCAGTTGGTCCAAAGTCTTGTTTGTGTTCAAGATTGGTTTAGATGTGAGGGTACTCCTATTAATGTTGAAGAAGATTTGGAGTTTCTTGAGCAAATTAAACTTGGTAAGATTTTGTGTTTTATAAGTGTTTTAGTGAAAATTAGTTTACTTTGTAAGTTTAAATAAATGACACACTTTATCAAATTTTATTTAGATAGGGCAAAGAGCGGAAAAGAAACTTGCATTGTTGAAAGAGATACTAGCATTGTTGATGCCATAGTTTGAACAAGCGGTAAGTTTAAAGATTTGCTTGTCTTATGATATCCTTTTGTTATTTATAATTAAAAATAATTTATTTAACTTGTGATCTTTTCTTATTTTGTAGGTTCAACTATGCCTCATGGTCCTAAAGTTAGATCGCCTATTTGGGAACATTTTAAGCTAGTTGCAGCAGCACAGTGGGTGTACATAAATTACAGAGGTCCTACATCAACCAAGTTGAAAAACTAGGAACACAAATGTGTTTGAACACAAACACAATCCAGTACCCTCAAAGCACATAATCAATTGATTGATTAGTCTAATGAAATAGATTAATCAATCTTAGAGTGGGTGTATGTACAATCCAGTAACCTCAAACAAATTACCCTCAAACACTGTGTACTAAACTACTTGATTGATTAGAGTGGGTGTATGTGGTTTAAAACAGTTTCAAACACAAACACAATCCGCACATAATGAAATAGATTAACAGTTTCATTTATAGTTTTGAAGCTCTTTACGTGAGCAAGTTGGAAAATTAAAGAGTAGCACAGTGGTTTATCTATTTCGAGTGGATGTATGTGGTTTATCATTTTTATATGTGTTCCGTAGTCTACATCGGATATAAAAATCTTTAACCGTTAACAACCGAAAAACTAAATCGGAAATAACCGAACCGAACCTTGAAAAAATCGCACCGAACCGTAAAAAATTTGGTTTGGTTTGGTTATTAATATCACAAAACCGAAAACCGATAAACCGAACCATACTTTCATACTAACTGACTGAACCGACCGACGCCCACCCCTACACGCTCCAACCTCGGGGAGCGCGATCGGCGCTCAATCGAGTAAACCCAGTCGAGCAAGCCTAATTTACATAAAATGAACTAGACCCAAACACCCACTAGAACTATAGCAGACTCACCATAAGCTGAGTAGTGAAGCAGATCCCCATCAAAGATCCATATCATCCAATAAAAAGTATACCTGCATCCATGAAAAGATGCAACGCCCTAGCAAAAAGGACGTGAGTACATGTGGAATAGTACTCGTATGTAAAGGAGACAAAACAACATATGAAAATATGGTAACTCAAATAAGAGGCAAATAAAGTACATCAAGAAATTACGAAACGTCCCATAGAATCACATTTCAAGTCTTTTTATACTTGTATCATTCTAAACTTCGCACTTATCGTCTGCGTTAAAAGTGCGTCTCACTAGACCGTCCATATCCCTCTCTTATTTTACACCTATACATTTCATAGGCCATCCTTAGTGTTCACATATCATGTTATACACCTATGCGTCTCATAGACCATCCATAATGTTCACATATCATATTATACACCTATGCATCTTACAGACCGTTCATAGTGTTCACATATCACATTATACACCTACGCGTCTCATAAATGGTCCATAGTGTTCACATATCATATTATACACCTATGTGTCTTACAGACCGTCCATAGTGTTCACATATCATATTATACACATATGCGACTCACAGACCGTCCATAGAATTCCATACACAATACACCTATTCAAGGACTTGGAAATACAACATGAATATGATGAATCATGGTAACAGTAAAAGAGATTAAATAGTCGTGAAAGTCAAGCAAATTTATTAAGAGCTTCCAATAATATTTATAGATTTTAAGTCGGGGATCCTCTATAACCACCTTCACACAAAGCGTCCCTGCCACCTCACCCCAACATATGCGGGTGGAGGTGTATCACGATACCACAATCTCTATACAAAGTGGCCCTGCCGCCTCACCCCAATATATGCGGATGGAGGTGTATTACAATACTGCAATCTCCACACAAGTGGCCATGCCGCCTCACCCCAATATATGCGGGTGGAGGTGTATCACAACACCACAATCTCTACATAAAGCGGCCATGCCGCCTCACCCCAATACATGTGGGTGGAGGTGTATCATAATACCACAATCTCTACACAAAGCGGCCATGCCGCTTTACCTCAATATATGCGGGTGGAGGTGTATCAAAATACCACAATCTCTACACAAAATGGCTCTGTCGCCTCACCCCAATATATGCGGATAGAGGTGTATCACGATACCACAATCTCTATACAAAGCGACCCTGACGCCTCACCCCTAATATATGTGGGTGGAGGTGTATCACAATGCCACAATCTCTACACAAAGCGGCTCTGCCGCCTCACCCCAATATATGCGGATGGAGGCGTATCACAATACTGCAATCTCTACACAAAGCGGCCCTGCCACCTTACCCCAATATATGCGGGTGGAGATGTATCACGATACCACAATCTCTACACAAAATGGCTCTGTCGCCTCACCCCAATATATGCGGATAGAGGTGTATCACGATACCACAATCTATATACAAAGCGACCCTGACGCCTCACCCCCAATATATGTGGGTGGAGGTGTATCACAATGCCACAATCTCTACACAAAGCGGCCATGCCGTCTCACCCGTATATATTCGCATAACCATATATAAACTCAAAGCGACATGATTAACATTACATTTAAGGTCGTAATTTCTCATATCATTGGAATACTTCATGTTCATGCTCATCATGATGAAACACATCTCATTACATTAGCACATGCATGGTAAACCAATAACTCGATTTCAATGGCACATGAGCCCAACTTTTTTTCTTAAGGTTCATCATCATTTAGCATAGGACATCTCCCTTTCATCTCGTTATTCACTCATTTGACATCTTGAGGTCATTAGCTAAGTTCATGACTCTTGGGGAGTTAACATCAAAGTCATTTGTATTGATTACTTTAAAAACATACATACTATGATTGAAACCACTGGGACATACAACGCCTTATAATTCTCATCTTGGCAAGCGGTCACATTTCATGTTCACACTATCACTTACTTGTACTTGCCATGGGTCATCATGTTCATGCTCATCATGATGAAACACATCTCATTACATTAGCACATGCATGGTAAACCAATAACTTGATTTCAATGGCACATGAGCCCAATTTTTTCTCTTAAGGTTCATCATCATTTAGCATAGGACATCTCCCTTTCATCTCGTTATTCACTCATTTGACATCTTGAGTTCATTGGCTAATTTCATGACTCTTGGGGAGTTAACATCGAAGTCATTTGCATTGATTATTTTAGAAGCATACATACTATGATTGAAACCACTGGGACATACAACGCCTCATAATTCTCATCTTGGCAAGCGATCACATTTCATGTTCACACTATCACTTACTTGTACTTGCCATGGGTGATCATAGAACATTAAGAGAATTTAAAACTTTTGGGAACACCATAGCCTTCACTCATAAGAAAGTAGGAGCTTATAACACATTAGAAACAAAAGTAAAAATACGTTCATCTCATAACCTTTCACACCATAAATCACTTCACTCGTACTTTCAACCACTTACAACATCATTATTTCATTGGCTCTCTTGGCCATACATATGTTTCTTCTTTCATGGCACAATGGCCGTATTTCATATTCCACACTTTCATATCTTTCCTTTCATAGATCATCATCATAAATATCAACATATAGAATATTCCGAAAATCACAACTTTAGGTTCATTAGTAATGAAGGCCTTAAACACAATAGGTTTCTGTAACTACCCGGCCGGTTGTTTTAAGTATTACAGTCTGTTCCCCTATTTTTTTTTTTTTTTTTTTCAACAAATTACCTCACTGCATTATACCACTGTACACTATTATCCCACCTCCAGAATGAGCCTGATAACACGCTAATACCACTGGATAGTATTCTAACAGTGCATAGATTCTAATGCAGTAGGGCTAATTTTCCTAAATATAATAGTAGAAAATACAATTATGGAGGGGGGCATCGACCTGACCTCCATATAAGAAAGGTGTACATCCTTAGTCACCCACATTTGGTGACCAACTGTACCTAGATAGCTATGGTGAGTTAGACCTATAGTGATGTAATGACTGTCAATCTTATAACATGGATCGACAATCATATGTACACAAACAGTGAGTATTGAATCTAGGTCAAATGTACAAAATTTAGATATTCCTAGTTCTATTAAAGGGGTGATTTGAAGTAGAGTCCATCTTATAAAATTGATTCTACTTCTAACAGTACAGAGATTTTTCAAAAAGTGTGCTATATAACAAAGGATAGTATTCTTGAATTTTGCTTTGACTATGACTAGGAAAGCAAAATTGAAGATTATTAGTATAGTGCATCCATGTAGTTGTGGATTGGTGGTGATGTTTCCTGCTTTTGATTCTAATTTTACTCTTGCTGCTGGTGGAGTTTCCATATTGCATCAACAATTTATGCTTGTGTAAACTGCTATTGCTGAGAGATCTGCTTCTTCTTTGTAGTTGACAGTGATGTTTCCTTGGCTTTACTGAAAGATATATGTCTCCTTTTGGGCTCATGTGTTGTTGATTGACTGACTGGTATGTTGTTTTCGAGGCTTGGTACAACTGCTTCTCCTGGTGGTTGAGCTTGTGTTGTGTTGCAGCTGCTGAAAAGTATCCATTGTGTTGCTTTTTTCTATTATTATTGCACCATTTTGCATCCCAGTGTGCAATCATGTTTGCCTCCAATGTTCTGCTTCCCATCGGCCTTTTCTCCTGCAAAATCAAAAGAGAAGTCAGCTGGTGTAGCTTGTGTGGCTGGTGCAATCCCAAGTTTGTGGCAATGTTTTCTGTGGGATTGCATCATTAAACGAAGTGTTGTAGTGTTTGTCAACTGCTTGTTCATTTCAGCTTTAAATCTACATTGAATATTTCTTTGTTCCTGCAAAAAGAGCAGATCGGTTATGGGGGAATAGGAGGAGGGGAATTGCTGCAAAAATAGCAGTTGCAGTTGCATGTTATCCAGGCTTTGTAGGCATGGAATCATTGTATGATCATGTCCTAGAAGAAACCTATCTTTGCTCTTGATGTTTTTGCAGCATTGTATATGTTTAGTAGTCAATTGGGTGGGCCACTGTTCCTGCATATTAGCAGTGAGGTTATGGAAAAATAGGGAAGAGGGAAGTGGTGCAGAATTCTGCTGAATATCAAATGAGGTGTCCATTAGTTGTTGGTTTGTGCTCGGAATCACTGGTGCTAATGTTGACTTGGTGTAGCTTGACGAGCATGACGAGCATATATCATTGATGCAAATTGTGTTGCGAATTGATGTAGCAATCTGCAGTTGAAGTTTGCACTGGAAGTTATGCTTTGTGTGTGTGCATTCTTGTTGTCATTGCTGGTAGCACTACTGGTGTTTATAGCATTCCTGGTGATGCTATTGATGATGCTATTGATGCTATTGATGTCTTCGATGCTGTCGTGTCTGTTCTGGATCTCATTTTGCATCTGTGTTCTTGGATGGTGTGTCACTGCCACTGACATGCTGCAAGTGTGCAATTTTCCTCCTAAGTAACGATAAATCCACTGTAAAGGCCAAGATATTTCAGATGTGCTTTTGCATTCATCACATTGGGCAGTCCAGAGTTTCTGCCACATTATCAGGAATACTACAGAAGGAAAAAACAGCAGCAAATGTTGATTGAGTAGCATATCCTGAGTGTGTCCTGCACTACTGAATGATATGAGATGCTGCTTCTGCTCAGTGCTTTTCCAGTTATTATCACTGCTATTCTTTCTGTTGTGAAATTGGCACTTTATCGGTGTCGTTGTTTTAGGTTGCTGCACTGGTTTGAGTATTGATGATTGCTGAGAATTCTTCTGTGCTCTGCTGGCTTTCTGTTGAATCTGCACCAGTGTGTTGCTAATGATCTCCAAGTATCTGTTGCGATGCCCATACACCTGTGACATTAATCCTGCAAAACTATCAAAGGAGTTATGGGAACACAGTGTAGTAACCACTGGATTTAAGTGTCCAATGTTACTAGCTTTTCCTGGATCCATAGCAATGTAATAGGCTGCTTTTTGTACCTGCAAGATCAGTAAAAGACCTATGGGAAAATATAAGGAAAGGGGGTGTTGTGACTGAAGGGATTGCATCACATTTTCCTCCAATTTTCTAATATCATTGTTTTTGGTATTAATTCTGCTAGGTGGTCTATTCTGTGATAGAGCAATAGTGGTGTCTTCCAAACCTAAACTAACTATCTGTGAGTGCTTGGATAACATAAAGATCTTGATTGTTATGAATCAGATGAGGTGGGAAGGATAAGATATGGTGGGCACCTAATCTGTTTTGATTTCCTATGTCTGAAGGCTAGGTAACCATTGAGATCAAGGTGTAACTGTCCCCTCACTTGCACTGACAGGTGCAGTTGGTCAGAGTAGTGTGTAGTGTCATTTAGATCATGGCTTAGCTTGGAGAGTGTATCAGCCGGACAGTTAGCTTTCCTCAGTACATGAGTGCATTCGAACTCTTGACATTGTTGGATCAGTCTGGTTATTTGGGTAACTAACATAGTGATGGTCCATGGGGGTGTTGACCTACCCGTTAGCCATTGTACCAGCAGTTTGAAATCACTCTCAAGGTGAAGCTTGGTGTAGCCATTGTCAATACACCATTGTATACCTATGTGTGTTGCCTCAGTTTCTGCCTGATTATTAGTACCTTCCCCTACTGGGCTTGATATTGCATGAACAAAGTTTCCATGATGATTTCTAATGATGATGCCCGCCCCTATCTTTCCCGGATTACCCAATGCACTACCATCAGTATTGATCTTTACAAAGCTCAGTTTTGGCTTTTGCCGGACAACTTGTTGCACTGTAAACTGATGTCTTAGATTCTCAATAACTGGGTAGACATCCATCTAGTTGACTGGCCAATTAATGTTCGCGTAGGATGTTCTGAGCAACATTTGGAAATCCGAATTAATAGAGTACAGAGTTCTTGTCACAGAGGAGGATTTGCCTTCATATTTGGCTGCACATCTATTTTTCCACAGGTTCCATGTTATTATAGTTGGCATTGTGTGCAAGGCTAGTTTCTGCACCTCATTTTCATGCTCCAGGAGCCACCATTTCATTAGGTGCGCTTTCAGTGATTGCCTATGGTCAAGGATACCTACTGGCCCATTGAAATACTTCCAGACAATTCTAGCAAAGTGTCCACTGTGAAAAATATGCTCCACTGTTTCCACACCTGGTCGGGTACAGCAAGCACATTTTGTGACAGTGGGGGGTCCAAATTTGGCCGTCCTATCATCAGTGGGAAGCTTGTTTCTCAAAGCTCTCCACAAGCAGAAAGACCATTTGAAAGGGATCTTTTTGTGCCATGTCATCTTGTTTGAAAAGAGGATCTGGTTTCTATCCCTTAGCACTGACCATGCTGATGAGCAAGAGAACTCACCAGAAGTGGATGGTTGCCATATTGGTTTGTCTCTGAGGCAGGGATTATAATGTATCTTGGTTCGAAGGATGATGGGAATCATGGCCACAGGTGCCATTTGATTGAGTTTTTGAATGCCCCATTGTCCGTCACTCTAAAATTCTGAGACCCTGATATTACCTGGCCTGCCTCCTATTTGTCTGTAACCGGCTAGGTGTCCAATACCTAACCAGTTGTCCCACCAGAAGCTGGCGTTTCCTGCATGCAATCTCCATTTGATGTGAGAATCAGCAGTCTTTTTGGTGATCATTATTCTTTTCCATGACTGCGATTGTCCAGAATGCCATTTTTTGGACACGGGATGGGATCTTTGGCAGTATTTGGCGAGAAGAAACTCAGCCCACAGTGTGCGTTTGGTTCTGAAATTCCACCACTGTTTGTATTCCATGGACTTACAAATTTCAGTGATGGATCTCAAACCAATGCCCCCTTCTTCCTGTGGGTAAGTTAGTTTTCGCCATGATGCCCAGTGGTGCTTATTCCTCTCCTTGTTCATCCCCCAGAAAAAATTGGCGGCTAGTTTCTCAATTTGTTTAAGAACTGCTTTTGGGGGTGTGACAGCAGAGAGCAGGTGTATGGGGAGGGATTGGAGAACATGCTTTATTAGAGTCAGTCTACCACCATAGGACAGCATGCTACCATGCCATCCTCTAATCCTGCTTACTACTTTAGTGATGATGCAGTTGAAGTGCCTAATCCTCTTCCTACCTGTGTACAGAGGGCATCCTAGATAGATAATAGGTGAATCTTTTCTGGTGAATCCTGTCAGGCGGTGAATTCTCCTGTTAGTGTAATGGAACATAGAGGAAGCAGTCATGAAATGGATTTTATTTTTATTAATTTGTTGTCCAGATGCCAATTCATAATTCTGCATCACTTTCATGATCTTTAGCAATGAAGTTTTACATCCAGAGGTGAAGATAATCACATCATCTGCAAAACTCAGATGTGTGATTTGAGGTCCTCTCCTCTCCATGTAAAATCCATTAAAAAATTGATCATGTGTGAGGTTGTTAAGCATTTGAGATAGCAGTTCTGCTCCCAAAATGAAAAGTGAGGGGGCCAAGGGGTCACCCTGCTTAAGACCTCTGGTGGAATGGAAAAAACCATATCTGGTTCCATTAACTACGACAGAGTACCAATTGTTTGCCATTGTTCGCCAGACCATGTCAATGAATGTTTCCCCAAATCCCATCCTTCTCATCATGAGACATGTGAAGGACCAGGATACCCTATCATATGCTTTGGCCATGTCCAGCTTTATAACTACATTAGCACCTCTATTGGGCTTTTTGATCCCTTGAACAATTTCCTATGCAAGCATAATGTTCTCTGAGATGCTTCTGCCTTTTATAAAGCCGGACTGATTTGGAGAAATAATTCTAGGGAAGATAGGAGCAAGCCTCAAACTGAGGATCTTGCATACGATCTTGTTGAGGAAATTGCTCAAGCTTATTGGTCTAAACTCAGATAGAGTATTAGGGAACTCTACTTTGGGTATTAAAACCAAACATGCTTGAGTCATATATCTGGGCATGGATTGGCCACAAAAGAAGGCTTTCACCACGTTTAGGAGGTCGACTTGGATGATATCCCAGCAAAATTGAAAGAACTTCCCATTGAATCCATCCGGCCCTGCAGCACTAGTTGGACTCATTGAGAAGACTGCCTGTTTTAATTCTATCATGGTAGGATGTAGGATAGAAGATCATCTCCAATAGACCCCCCAGGATCAGTGAACAAATCTTGGAAATGCTGGCAGGCTGCCTGCCCAATTGCTTCATCTCCAATGATCCATTCATTGTCCTCAGTCCTGATTTTGTGTATGTAGAGTTTCCTCCTTCTACCTCTACTTAGGTTGTGGAAATATTTAGAGTTGGCATCCC
>MCJB01000391.1:0-19000 GCA_002018475.1 Nicotiana obtusifolia | reverse complement strand
ATATATATATATATATATATATATATATATAACATGAAAGGATAAAAAATAGAGGACATCAAAGGAAGAAAATTGGGGAAAGAACAAGAGAATGAGAGATTGAGAGAGAGAGAGAGCGCACAGGAGAGAGAGAGATGGGGAAAGCGCAGGAGGAAGAGAGAAGAAGAATGGGAAATAATTGATTCCTTATTCAATTCCTAATATAAAGGGATACTCATTTAATTCAAAAATAGTATATAATTGGTAAATTATATATGCCTATGTAATTAAATTGAAATTTGAGTAGGGAGGGTAATAAAGTTTCAAATAGTGTATAGGAAAGTAAAAATCCCTTATTTGCCTCATGGTTATTACCCATTATATAAAATTATTGATTAGTCATGTCAAATGTCTAGTTACCGCACATGTTACGTCACGTCATATGTCATGTCGCATCACTTGCATTGTCAAATCAGACATTGACGGGACATTAAGTTTGACTGGACTCAATCCGTATTTCTGAATTAAATTTTATCGGCTTCCAAGTAATTAATAGGATGTGTCATAAGAATTGAAAAATTATTATTTAATTAAAAAAATCTTGTAGTATTTATTTAAAATGTAAATACTACAATTGTGTTTTTAGTAATTAATATTTATTTATTATTATTTTTATTTTTTGAGAAGACAATAAATTGATAGAATATCCTAACATTTGAAAAATAGGAAAATTATCAATAAGTTGTTTGAAATTTAGAAAAATGCACAAAAATGGTAGTATTCAACTAATTGCAATAAAATGATACAAAATTCTCATATTTTGTAAAAATAGGAATAATTATCAATAAATTGCATTAAAGTCGAATAATGTGCAAAATACTACATTTTTATCATTTTTGACTAGGAAACTTGCAGAAGTTAATTTTTATATATACAGTGGTCAAAATTGAGTATCAACAGAGATTATGGCAGTAAATAGAGTATGGGTATTGTGAGTTATTGAATATTTTGTTCTATGGCTTTGAGCCAAGTAGGGGAGTGTACCATCGGCGATTTGATTGCATGGTTATATGTTATATTAGTTTCGGTAGGCATACTTGTATATCGGTTATGACTAGCAAAGGCTGAGATCGAGGATGACTCGAGTAAGGAAATTTCTAGATACGGGTTATATTACACATTGTGAGTATATGGAAAATCATGAAATGGTTTGAGAAATGATTTCAGTTGTTATTCGTGGAGGATGTAGTGTGCATGGAGTAGGAATTTACTCGGTTGCATTAAGGCGGGGATACTTCTTTGGGTGTTGTCGTGCAAATGGGACATAGGTCGTTCGGCCCGTTTGGTCGGTGCAATTGAGACTTGAAGTCACGACCCAAACTGATGGGCCATGACGAGTGTCCGAGTCCTACCTGTCGAACGCCCCTAAGCAAGTCTAAGATATTAGCTGCTTCTTAGAGTTGGCTTTTGCAATTGCAATCTGTCTCTGTCTGGCTCCTCACTTTGAACTCAAATAAGACCTTCTTTTGGTCGAGTGACTTCGTTCCTGGTCTTCCTATTCCCTTCGCTTTCCCAGCCGCTGCCTCTTCCATACTTTGAATCCAGCCGGACTTCCTGCCCATCGAGTCTCCCCCCTTTGACTTGAGCATTGAATTGAAACATGAAATAGGGGTAGGTCATGCATAACATCAGTCAATAAACTGCTGAATCATGTGAATAACATACGTGAGGAAACATGTCCAAAAGACACACACACACACACACACACACACACACATATATATATATATATATATGAGGAATACGGTTGGGCGAGCCGACAAGGCTGCTATAGACAACTATCTATCAAAATAGAACCTGACAAAGCCACATACTATCCAACTATACATGACTGCCTACGGACCTCCAATAGAGTGTACTACTGTATAAAGGACGGGAATGGGCCCCGTCATACCCATATATGTAGACAAAGATATCATACCAAAATCCAATAACAGCTCCAAATCAAATGGGGCACACCAACTCTCGTTGAAATCCTAAGAAGGGGGACCGTCAGCCTGTCAACCTGCACCTGCTGGCATGAAACTCAAGCCCCAGGCAATAGGGGCGTCATTACGAGTAATGTACCGAGTATGTAAGACATAAAAATCAGTATATAAAAGATATGAAAGAAACATGGAGTAAAGGACTCAACCTGTAAGTCTGAATAGCTCTGTGTATCTTGAAACATTCATAATTCCATGCATATGCGTATAAATGTTATATCATGCATATGTATATGCATATGTAACATCAACAAGCCTCTGAGGGCATCCCATCATATTATCTCGGCCTCAGTGGGAGAAATCATCAATGTATACCAACTGATGAGGTGGTGGTGCGTATATAATACCGTAACCATTCCCCATACCCCATATACATATAATATACGCGTATATAACACCATCTGGTCATGGGTAAATATACATGTATAAATGAATGCAATGCATAAGAAGTAAGTCAATAAGATCTCTCAGAATGTCATAAGATTAATATGCCTTCGGTAATATCTCGAAATAAACTTTATCAACTTATGTATTTTCTAAAACCCATGACCCGTACGATATAATAATAGGACATATGGGGAATCAAGAACATAGGCAACCCTAGTACTCTAATAATAGAGTCATTTGTGAAAGTTTCGTGTTTGCTCGTTTTGTTGTATCATATGGATCAGCCAAAAGGAAAGAAGGGATAGCCTTAACATACCTTATAAAAATCTGTCCAATAACAATGCTAAACTTAGCTCATTGCACCTTAATCTACAACAACGACAATGAAGTTATTGTCAAGCTACGAATGACTCTCTCATTTATATAACGAAAGTAACTTAATTTGTAACAAAACGGGCAGCATTTCCCCTGATTTACTGCTTCCTCAAGCCTACTATAGTGAAACAACAACACAATACAATCAGCAACTTAAAAATAACCAAAATACAATTCAAGACCTTTAATACAACAAAAAATCCAAATATACCATAACACACCCAATAAACAAGTTGTAAATTAGCCTGAAATTGCAACGACGAGCGACCATCTCACTACCCTACCACATGTGCTGTTTCTCCACGCCCTTTATCCTTCCAAACTCCATAAATCATCATCACAATAGGCCAACACGAGTGGACAACAAAACAGTCCACAGCAAGTGGAATAAATCGAACTTACGGCTTCCGATCACCGTCCCGTGAGTTCTAACTATTAGGAAACGAATTTATCAACCTTCATTGATATTTAAAAATCTTAAATACAGCAAGTACGTATTTTCTTAACCATGAAGTACCTTCCAAAACTCAAACTACAAAGAAAATGAGAGGCGGTATAATGATACTTACATCGTAGGGAGCGTTCTAATATTATTGCTTCTTGATTTCGTACCCGAGATGTTAATCCTTTTAAAAAGATGTTAATCCTTTTTGAAACCCTTGTAAAAAGCTTAAGGGTAAGTTTATGGGTCTTCTATGTTCGTGTTCAACGGAAAAATGAAGAAAAGGAAGACTTAAGGCATATATATATCCACTTTTGAAAAGTTAAAGAGGTGCTAGCTTAGCACCCTAGCATTAGCATATTTTCAGACGCTTTTATCTTTTTATTCAGACGTCGTATGAATGAACTATTAAGAGTGTTGGAAACTACATTCCAAAACCTTCATTTTGGTGTATGATATACCCCAAAAAGACCTCATATAACACACAAAATGTATTGCTCAAAAAGCTTTGTTACAAAGCAAATTCTTAGTCAGTTTTTCCGCTACATAAATCCGATTTTTTCCAAACTTTATATTTTATGTCCAAACCTCATATATAGTCATATTATGACTTAACGCTCATTTAAATCATGATTAACAAGTCTCATATCCATTGTACGTCATCTTGGGATGCACAGGGTGTAACTATCTTCCCCCTTAGAAACATTCGTCCTCGAATGTTAAACTCCAAAAGATCTATAGATATTTTGGTAGAGTCTCCTATGTGATGGTACTACTACCAACCTGTCACGCAAGAAACCCAACAATACAAAGCCACACGGGGCCACAATCATCAATAACACCAACGGCATCACACGACCAATGACAATAACTAACATAAGAATCCAGTATCATATACGCACCTAAAGGCTGGGATGTCTCAGTCCGATCCTCCTCCGGAAGCGGAAACAAATGAGGATGCCTAGACTTCATGTTTTCTTCATCTTCCGAAGTCATCTCATCCATATTCTTGTTTCTCCAAAGTACTTTAACTGAAGCTACGTCCTTAGTTCTCAATATCCGAACTTGTCTATCTAGTATAGCAATTGGAGCTTCCTCATATGATTTCTGATCTTTGACCTGAACATCGTCAAATAGAACTACTCTAGAAGGATCTACGATAAACTTATTGAGCATAGACACATGAAAGACTAGATGTACGGACTCCAAGTTGGAAGGCAAGTCTAATTCATATGCTACCTGGCCTATACTAAACTTTCCTTTCTTACCGAATCTCATAACGCCTTTCATCGGTGATACCTTTAGGAATACCTAGTCATCTACGTGAAACTCCAAGTCTTGTCATCAATTATCTGCATTGGACTTCTGACGACTCTGAGTTGCTAATAGCCTTTCCTAAGCTTAATATTCTCTACTACCTGTTGTACCAACTCTAGTCCTACTAACTTAATTTCCCCAACATCGAACCATCTGATAGCTGACCTACACTTTATCTGTAAAGAGCTTCATATGGAGCCATCTGAATGCTAGAATGATGGCCATTATTATATGCGAGCTCAATAAGCAAAAAATGATCATCCCAGCTACCCCTGAAGTCTATCACACAAGCCCGTAGCATATCCTTAAGTGTCTGAATAGTGCACTCAGCCTGACCGTCTGTCTACGGATGAAATTCTATACTAAGACTTACCTAAGTCCCAATCCTTTTTGGAAGGACCTCCAGAAATTAGTTGTAAACTGAGCACCTCTATCTAAGATACCATGAAGTCGTACTATCTCCTTAATGTAAAGCCTTGTATAATCCTTTACTGAATACGTAGTCCTGACAAGCACAAAATGGGCTGATTTATAAGTCTATCAACAATCACCCATATAGAATCGAACTTACGCTGGGTACGAGGTAAGCCTATGATGAAATCCATATTAATTACTTCCCATTTCCAAGTTGGAATCTCTATAGCCTGTAATAATCCACTGGGTTTCTGATGCTCAATCTTAACCTGCTGATAATTAGGGAACTGAGCAACAAACTCTGCTATATCCTTCTTCATTTCATCCCACCAGTATATTTCCCTGATATCATGATACATCTTCGTCGCTCCTGGATGAACAGAATAACAAGAATAGTGAGTTTCTCCTTAACCTGCCGGTGCAGCTCTACCACATTAGGAACACATAATCGACCTTGATATCTGAGGACTCCATCTCCTATAATCTCAAACGGTGTGTTCTCCTTTTGAGGGGCTGTATCTCTATAATGAGCCAGCATAGGATCCTCATACTTGCGTTCCTTCACTTCAGTTACTAAAGAGGATGTTGTTGTGTCCTGAATAGTAACTTCAGTATCACCTGAATCCAGTAATCAAACTTTAAGACTAGCTAGCTGATGAATCTCATGGGCTATCTCACTCTTCTCTAGTTGTAAATATGAAAGGCTACCCATAGATCTACGACTGAGGGCGTCGGCTACTATATTCGCCTTCCTGGTTAGTATAAGATATCAACATCATAGTCTTTAAGTAGCCCCAACCATCGCCTCTAACGTAAATTCAATTCCTTTTGCTTGACTATATACTGAAGGATCTTATGATTCGTATAGATATCAACATGAATGCCATTCAAATAGTGCCTCCACATCTTTAGTACATGAATAACCGCGACTAACTCTAAATCGTGGGTCGTGTAATTCTTCTCGTGCTTTCTTAGTTGTCTAGAAGCATAAGTGACAACCTTACCATGCTGCATCAATACACAACCCAATCCAACGCCCGAAGCATCACAATAGATAGCATAACCATCGGTTCCTTCTAGGAGTGTCTGAACAGGTGCTGAAGTCAATCTGTCCTTCAATGCCTAGAAACTCCACTCACAAGCATCAGTCCACTGAAACTTAGTTTCCTTCTAAGTCAACTTTGTCAATGGTGCTGAAAGAGAATAAAAGCCCTCTACAAATCTCCTGTAATAACCTGCCAAACCCAGAGAAGCTACGAACCTCCGACGGTGTCGTGGGTCTAGGCCAAGTCCTCACTGCCTCAATCTTTTGTGTATCAACCTGGATACCCTCACCTGAAATAATATGCCCAAGGAAAGCTAAAAAATTCAACCAGAATTCACATTTAGAGAATTTTGCATACAACTTCCTTTCTTGTAGAACTCTAGCACAATATGCAAATGATATGCATGCTCAGCCTCTAAACAGGAGTAAACCAAAATATCATCTATAAATACAATCATAAACAGATCTAGAAAGGGTCTGAACACACGGTTCATCAAGTCCACGAATACTGCTTGGGCATTAGTCAAATCGAACGACATAACACGAAACTCAAAGTGCTAGTATATGGTCTTGAATGCTGTCTTCAAAATATCTTTCTCTTTAACCCTTACCTGATGGTACCCAGATAAGTCTATCTTCGAGAAACACCCGACACCCTGCAACTGATCAAATAAATCACCAATCCTCGGGAGCGGGTACTTATTCTTGATCGTCGCCTTATTCAACTACCTGTAATCAATACACATCCACAAGGAACCATCTTTCTTTCTCACAAATAACACAGGTGCTCCCCACGGTGATGTATTGGGTCTGATAAAGGCTTTTTCAAGCAAATCTCTCAGTTATTCTTTCAACTCTCTCAACTCTGCAAGTGCCATTCTATATGGATGAATAGATATCGACTGAGTATCTGGTAATATATCAATAGCAAACTCGATCTCCTGCTTTGGCCGAAGGCCTGGAAGCTCATCGGGAAAAACATGGGGAAACTCATTAACTACCGGGATAGCCTGAAGGGTCAGGGACTCTACTTTCACATCTTGTACCCGAACTAAGTAATAAATATAGCCCTTTCTCGTCATCTTCCTTACCTTGAGATAAAATAAACCTAACTCTCAACGATGTAGTATTACCTTTCCACTCCAGAACTAGCTCCCCTGGAAACTGGAACCAAACCATCTTTGATCTACAATCAACGTTAGCACAACAAGAAGCCAACCAATCCATACCCATTATAACATCAAATTCTACCATATCTAACTCAATATGGTCTGCTACTGTAGAACGACTGTGAACTACTACTATACAATCTCTATATACCTGTCTAGCTATCACTGGATCCCCAATAGGTGTAGACACTTCAAAAGGTTCAATCAACTCAGGTTCTATCCCAAACTTACTAGCAACCAACAGAGTAACGTACGATAAGGAGGAACCTAGATCAATCAATGCATATACATCATACGAGGAAATTGATAATATACGACTCCTGATCATATCGACCCACTAATGCATAAATACGGTTCTGAGAACCGCTCGAGCTAGACGCTCCACTTTTGCCTCTACCACGACCAATTGGTGCCTGTGAACCTGGCCTGGGGGCGTACTGATGATGACAAACCAGCTACAGATCCCACTGGCCGAACTATACCTGCACCACCTCTCGTTGGACAATCTCTCATAACGTGGCCTAGATAACCACAAGTATAACAAACACCTAACCTCACAAGGCATTGCACGGTATACTACTTACTACACTAAGCACATCGTGGCTAGGGTGACCTCATCTGACTTGACTCACCCCTATATTGAGAATTAGAGGCCCTGAAATGCTAACTTGGCCCTGAATATGTGGAACGATCAAATCTCCTACCGGCAAACTGAGGGGGTGCACTAGCCAATGGCTGGGCTGGATACCTCGGGTAATTCTGTCTCTAACCACCTCGAAACTCACCAGAAGGAACTCAAGATCTCGCTCTCTTACTCTGGCCCCTATCATGCTCACAATCGGCCCTCTGCTTCTGCTTACGCTCCTCTACACTCTGAGCGTATGCCTGAATACGAGAAATATCCATGTCTTGCTGAAGTGAGACCGACATATAGTTATTAAGCAGGTGCGGCTCCAACCCCATCACGAACTGGTGAACCCGATCCTCCATCTTAGCTACAATAGTGGGAGTATACCTAGCAAAAGAATCAAATTGAAGGTTGTACTCCCAAACACTCGTATTACCTACCGAAGGGTCAAAAACCTATCAACTCTGGCCCGTCTAAGCTCTTGTGGCGAATAATGATGAAAAAAAGCCTCTGTAAACTCCTGCCAAATTGCTGGAAGTGCATCCTCACCTCTGTACAACTCCCAAGACTCATACCAATTAACTGCAACATAAAAATGACTCAATCGCAGTGGCCGTCATTACCCTCAAAGTCCTCTACATCCTATCAATATATACCTGAGGGTCCTCATTTAGATCTGCTCCAGTGAATACCGAAGGGTCCAAATTAATGAAATCATGAACCCTCGCACTGATGGCCCTATCTGCATGACCAATACCTACTTCATGGCGCCGAGCCTGTGCATCCACTAATCGAGTCAATAGCTGAATAGTATTTCTCATCTCCTGACCCAGTGCATCTGGCTGAGGAGCTGGGGATTCTAGGACGCGCGCTGGAGCTGGTGCCCTTCAGATCTCCTCAAGAGAGGGCGAGGTATGTGACGTCTGAGATGGAGCCTCACTCTGAGAGACTTCCCGAGCTCTGGTAACTCGTGGCGCTCGACTCGTAGTCTCATCAGCCATGGATTTCCCTTCTGGGTGGCTGTAGCCTTATTATGCATCGCTGAAACCATAACATATCATTAGGAAAATGAATCCTTATATCGCACGATCTAATATAAGAAGGGAAGATAACATCCTATATGTCCTTGAGCCTCCTATTTATAAATGTGGTGCACAATACACTTATAAACAGGACTTTACTAGACATGGTCTACGGACATCCCTAGGAAAGAACTACTCTCGTACCACATTCGTCACAACCCAAACCAATGGGCCATGATGAGTGCTCGAGTCCTACTTGTCGAACACCCCTAAGCATAAGTATAGATATAAACATGAAATAGGGTAGGTCATGCATAACATCTTTCATTACAATGCTGAATCAAGTGAATAACATATGTGAGGAAACATGCTCAAAAGACATACACACACACACACACACACACATATATATACATATATATATATATATATATATATATATATATACATATACATATATATGCGAAACATGGTAGGGCGAGCCGACAAGGCTGCTACGGACAACTATATATCAAAATAGAAGCCGACAATGCCACATACTATCCAACTATACATAATTGTCTATAGACCTCTAAATAGAGTGTACAACCGTATAAAGGACGGGACTGGGCCCCCTCATACCCATATATGTATACAAAGATATCGTACCAAAACCCAATAGCAGTTTCAGATCAAACGGAGCACACCAATTCTCGATGAGCAAGGATCCTAAAAAGGGGGATCATCAGCCTACCTACCTGCACCTGTGGGCATGAAACTAGGCCCCCAGGAAATAGGGGTGTCGGTACGAATAATGTGCCGAGTATGTAAGGTATAAAAATCAGTATATAAAAGACATGAAAGAAACATGGAGCAAAGAACTCAACCTGTAAGTCTTAATAGCTCTATGAATCATGAAACATTCATATTGTCATGCATATGTGTATAAATATGTTATATCATGCATAGGTATATGTGTACATAACATCATCAAGCCTTTGAGGGCATCTCATCATATTATCTTAGCCTCAGTGGGTGAAATCATTAACGTATACCAACTAATGAGATGGTGGTGCGTATATAACGTCGTAACCTTTTCCCATACCCCATATACATATAATATACGTGTATATAATGCTATCGGGTCATGGGTCAATGTACATGTGTAAATGAATGCAATGCATAAGAAGTAAGTCAATATGATTTCTCGGAATGTCATAAGATCAATATGCCGTCGATTAATATCATGAAATAAACTTTATCAACTTACGTATTTTCTGAGACCCATGAACAGACGATATAATAATAGGACATATGGGAAATCAAGAACATAGGCGACCCTAGTACTTCTAATAATAGAGTCATTTGTGAAAATTGAATGTTTGCTCGTTTCATTGTATCATATAGATCATGCCAAAAGGAAAGAAGAGATAGCCTTAACTTACCTTATAAAAATCTGTCCAATAAAAATGCTAAACTCAGCTTACTGCACCTTAATCTACAACAATGACAGTGAAGCTACGAATGACTCTCTCATTTATATAACGAAAGTAACTTAATCTGTTACAAAACGGGCAACATTTACCCAAATTTTACTTCTTCCTCAAGCCTGCTATTGGCGAGACAACAACATAATACAATCAACAACTCAAAAACAACCTAACTACAATTCGGGACCTTTAATACACCAAAAAATCCAAATATACCATAACACACCAAATCAACAAGTTATCAATTAGCGTGAAATTGCAACGATGAGCGACCAGCCCACTACCTTACCATATGTGGCATTTCCCCATGCCCTATATCCTTCCAAACTCCAAAAATCAGCAGTACAAGAGGCCAACACGAGTGGACTACAAAATAGTCCACTACAAGTGGAATAAATCAAACTCAAAGCTTCCGATCACCGTCCCTTGAGTACTAACTATTAGGAAAGAATATATCAATCTTCCTTGATATTTAAAAAGCATAAATACAGTAAGTAGGTGTTTTCTTAACCATGAAGTACCTTACAAAACCCAAAATACAAAGAAAATGAGAGGTAGTATAACGATACTTACATCGTAGGAATCGTTCTAATATTATCGCTTCTTGATTTCGTACATGAGATGTTAATACTTGTTGAAACCCTTGTGGAAATCTTAAGTGTAAGTTTATGGGGATTCCGTGTTCTATGAAAAAATGAAGAAAAATAAGACTTAAGGAATATATATATATATATATATATATATATATATATATATATCCTCTTTTGAAAAGTCAAAGAGGTGCTAGCTTGGCACTCTAGCATTGGCCCATTTTTAGACACTTATATCTTTTTATCTAGACTTCGTTTAATAATTTTGGAAACTACATATAACACACGTAATATATTGCTCAAAAAGCTTCATTACAAGGCAAATCCTTAGTCGGTTTTTCCACAACTTAAATTCGATTTTTTTCAAACTTTATATATTATATCCAAACATCATATATAGTCATATTATGACTTCACACTCATTTAAATCATGATTAAAAAGTCTCATATTCATTATACGTCACCTTGGTACGCACAGGGTGTAACACTTGAGCAGAGAGGATAACTCTCGAGAAAGTTCTAAAGAGCTCAAGATTCATAGTGGTATTTGGAGGATTTCCCCAGATTTATATATGGATAAGATATGAGATTTGCATTGGATGGTTCCGGGATTTGCAGTATTACTGTATCACTATGTATTCTACATTTCAGTATTAGAAAGGTAAAGGGAACAACTTTAGATTCACAGCAGGTCTCTTTAAAGTGGGTGTCTCGGTCGTGGTACTTTTGGGATGCTTAAGAGGGAATACAACGGCTTATAGGCCTTAGGGCAGTTTGTTTTTGTTCTAGGATCTCTTGTGGTAAGGTTTAAGTAAGGATCGTGGTCTTCTGGCAAGGAGAAGTGTCAACTTGAGTATAATTCGGAAGGGACTCAGAGAAATAAGACATCTTGCTAGTAGGTTGGATCAGCACGGTAATGAATATGATCGGTTCTTTGGGTACTTATGATGTGGTAAATATCTACAGGTATTTTCTGAAATACTACTGGGTTTGGCGACCTACGAGACTTGGTTGTGTCAGAGGGATTTAATTCTAATGGCTTGGTTATGTGCAAATAGGTTTCGAAGTGTTCTCGATGATTTCTACCACAATTTGAGATGGAATTATCTATATGTATGAGGGTTATGTTGCGTGTTGTAATTTCTCCTGGATGGGATCAAGTGGAAGGTTTTTAACTGAATCGGGTATGTATTCTGCTTGTGACTCAAAGTTGATAATGAGATTCTCGTGCTTTTCACATGATGGCATGATAGATACAGTGCATCCTGTGGGATTGAGATTCGCATGTACAAGGTGGCGGTTCAGATTTGGAGGGAAGGTCATGAATTTTAGATAGCATGTATGGTTTTAGATAATTAGATGAATGTTATTACTACTTGGTATTGCCTGAGAAGGATGGGCATTTCAGAAGGCGCACTGTGTTTTGACTTAGGATGCTTCATTGGTATTGCGGTACTCGCCTGTTTAATAGACTACTAGTGTTTACATTTTGCTTTGTGGCATGAAAGAATTATAGAAGTATTTCTCGTGGGATGATTGGGTATGAAGGATGCGTCAGTCACTTGAGTGGTCGAGTTGGGATTGGATACGGTGATTCTGGTATTCTAGGCATTTGGAGACAGGGAATTCTCATTGGCAAATTGTCCCTTAGTTGTGGATTGTGAAGGTATGACCAAAGTTATACAACTAATGGTATGTTTTATGGTCTCATTGTAGATTCTTGGATAGTTATTTATCTATTTTTGAATAACCAGAATTGATTTGGGGGCCCATTGGTAGGCCTAAGGAAGACGCGTAATCTACATCAGGTCAGATTTGTTGACTCAGCACTGTTATTATTGAGGGATGTGTCACTCAGTTGGACATGAGCTTGTTCTGTTCTGATATGTTATATGTGTTACTCTTTTATGCTACAATGGGTTGTGATCTATTGGTTACTTGCACACATGGTGCATTCTGTTTGGGTCTTGTGGTGAAATTTGAGCTAGATAGTTCTTGGAGTGTTGAATAGTTGATTACACCTTGGTTATGGTCTTTCAGGGTTGTGGTATATTGTGTTATTCGTTTCTCTATGGTTAGGGTCATGCACTTCATGTACTTGATGCGAATTGCGTGTGGTTGTTGATTTTGAGCATTGAGGCTTGAGGTATTTTATATGAAATGTTTGGATGGGTTCACGTATTGCTGTTGGGTTATGTTGGGATGTGATCCTTTGTGATAGATTTGTGTGTTTTGGTTCTACTATGTGTAATGGGTTCGTAGCATTGCGTTTGTGGTGGTACTTGTTGAGCTCGCAGGACGGTTCTCTCATTTGAGTCATTTTCCATGTTTGAGTGCATTTGAATTGTAACTTATTGGTGCACGGATTGCATGGTTTTAGGTTGTATTGGTGTGGCATGTTAATAGAATGGTTGAGATGAGGTCATTGGACCTATGGGTATTATCGACTTTGATTACGATATGTATGGAAGAATAATTTTAGAAGTTGGCTTTAGTTCTTGTCGGACGAGAGAGAGCTCCATGACTTGTTGATCTGATGAGTGGCTATAAGTTTCTGCGTGTTCTCTCACCATTGGCAGTGCACAAAGGGTTGAAACAAGGTTTAAGTTTATATGAGTTTTTTACCCGTGTCGGGCTTGTTTTTGGGAAGCTATCGTGGTTAGAAGTTTATGTTGTGGCTATGCAAGTTGTTTGGTATATCATGTGATTACATCTTGGGTTATGTCTATGATTTGATACAGCTTGTTCAGACTTATACAGTGTGTAAATACGAGATTCAGGTCTTGTGAGGAATTCCGGATGTTGGAAATTGGGTTCCAAGGAATATGGGCTAAGATTGAAGGAATAATCTTCGGTTATGTTGAGTTGACGGACTTATATGGATTGGGGGTAATGTGGGACTACCCTCGGATATGTGCATGGTAAGGTTACATAGTGATTGGATGACTTTTGAATGACTTTTGACACGTTCGAGGACGAACTTATATTTAAGTGGGGGAGAATGTAACGACCCGACCGGTTGTTTTGAACATTTGCATTCTATTCGATGGTTCAAGGGCATGAATATCTCCGTATGAGGTATTATGACTTGTGTGTATCGTCGGTTTTTATTTTCGGGTGATTCGGGATTGATTTGGAAGAATGATTCTCATCTTAGAAGCTTTAAGTTGGAAGAGTTGACCAAGTTTGACTTTTGTGTATTTAACCTCGGAACGGAGTTTTGATGGTTTTGTTAGGTTCGAATGGTTATTTTGGACTTGGGTGTATGCCCGGATTTGCATTTGGATGTTTCTAGAAGGTTTCAGCACTACTTGGCGAAAGATGGAAATTTGAAGGTTTGAAATGTTCATAAGTTTGACTGGGAGTTGACTCCAATGTTATCTAGTTCAGATTGTTGTTCCGAGAGTTGGAATATGTTCGTTATGTCATTTGGAACTTGTGTGCAAAGTTTGATTGTGATCCGAGTTGGTTAGGCAGAAATCGGACACTTGGTTTGAAGTTTAGAAGTTTATGAACTTTAAGCGAGTTTAACATGTGATTTGGTCTTTGAACCTTTAATGTGATATTTTCGTATGTATGACGTTGGATAGGTCCGGATAATGATTATGGACTTGTTGGGATGATAGGACGGGGTTCCAAGAGGTTCGGGTGAGTTTCGAACAAGTTTGAGCATTTCGGCACCTTGGTGATTTTCTGGAGATGTAGGAGTGCAGAGGGCACTTTTTTAGAGTGCTGAGGGCACTTTTGGAGTGCTGAGGTAAAGCCTCAAGTACGGCCGCAAACCTCAGAGTGCGGAGGCATTGGTCAAAGTGCGGACCGCACTGAGGGCCGCAACAGGAAATCTGCAGGTTTGTTGGTCCAACTTCGGGAGCTTATGCCTTGCAATCTATAAGGAATTTGGAGATGATCCAAGGCTGAAAGTTGTATTCCTTTGAATCTAGTTTTCAGAATATCAATCCGTTCATTATTTCGATATTTTTACAGAAAGGTATGGTCAATTTACTGAAAACTGGTCGTGCAGTTGTTGCTGAAGTGCCTGTATGGATTTTGGCCGGATAACTTGGAAGCGAGGACCACAAAAAAAAAGTGCGGTCAGCACTGTGTGAGATCAGATCTTGTACTATATAAACGGGATTTTTGGACTTCTATTTCATTCTTCACCACTTTAGAGACTTAGGAGCTCGGGTTTGAAGGGTTTCAACCTAGACCTTCATCTACAAGCTTGGGGTAAGTGATTCTAACATATATCTATGAGATTTACATGAATCCATCACTAGATTTAACATCAAAACATGGGATTAAATAAGAGAAATCGGGGTTCTATCAAAACTTTTCTAAAGTGAATAATTGGGTTATGAACATCGATTCGGAGTCGAATTTGGATGAAATTAGTATGGTTGAACTTGTATTCGAAAGGGTTGTCGGAATTTGTTAGTTTCGTTGGGTTCTGAGGTGCGAGCCCAGGTTTGACTTTTTGGTTGACTTTGAGTAATTGATTAAAGATTCGACCTTTATCGTTTGGGTTTGTTTCCTATAGCATTACTTGATGTATTTGAGTTGCTTTTGGCTAGTCGAGACATGTGGAAGTTGTTACGCGGGGGATGACATTTTTTGAGTATTGTTTGGCTTGCTCAGTGTTGGATTTGGTTTGTTCGAGGTAAGTAACACATCTAAACTTGAATTTGAGAGTATTTAACCCTGGGAATGTGACGACCCGGCTAGTCAACTCATGAGTTACCCGCTCTGTTTTCCCCATTTCTACCTTATTATGCTTCGTTATGTTATTTGGGGATGTGTGTGCGAAATTTCATGTCATTCGGACATGGTCTAATTGGGTTTTTTATTAAAAGAGTAACTTAGAAGATTTTGAAATTCTTAGGCTTGAATCCGACGGGAATTTGGTGTTGAGAGGTTGTTTGAGCGTTCCGAAGGTTAGAACAAATTTGAATAACATTATGGGATATGTTGGCATAGTTGGTTGGGGTCCCAGTGGCCTCGGGTGAGTTTAGGGTGGCTATGCGGACTGTATTGCCCTTGGAAAAGTTGGAGAAAAACCATAAATTGCTATTTTGTAAAAGAGTAAAGAGACATCGCAAAGCGGGGTATGCTATCGCAAACCCAGTACGCGAGCCGCAAACCACACACCAAGATTGCAGACCCAGACAGTTTCTGGGCAAAGAATGACGTCAAGAATGCGGTTAGGAAACAAACCCACTAAGACCGCAAATCGAGAAAGATTTCTAGGCAAAAATCAACATAAAAAATATGGTCAAAAATGCGATCGCATTTTTGACATGCGGACCGCAAACCATGTTTCTCACTGAACTGCGGTGAAGGCTAGGGTTACGATCTGCGATGGCCATAGCGAAGATGCGGACCACATGTTGGATATGCGGCGGATATGCGATCGCATTTTAAACTCGACTGGGGAGTTTTTGTCCCGATTTTTGACCCTTTATAAATAGAAACCAGTACCCATTGGCCATGCAAAACCCGCTATCGTTACCATCTAAGAGAAACACCTCCAAAACACCCTAAACCACAACAAAATCAACCTCAAAAGCTATATCCAAAGGGGACTTTCTTGGACAAATTCTTAAAAGAGGGGATTACGGCCATCCTAAACATAATTGGAGCTATGGAGCTCGAATTGAAGCTAATTTTGAGACGATTTTGGGGGACTTTCAAGGAAAAACATCGGGGTAAGTGTTCTTAACTTAACTTTGGTCGAATTACCCTAGTATATCGCTTTTTTAGCATTTAATTGGTGAATTAAGTTGGAAAATTTGTTGAATATCCTTAAGTTTAGAATTAAAGATTTGGAGGTCAATCCGATGTCGGAATTCGATAATTTTTGTATGGCTGAACTCGTTGGGAGATAAAGAACCCGTTGATATGAAAGTTTCTGAGCTTCGAGAAGTGGGCCCGAGGCTCGGGTTTTGCTAATTTTGTAATTTCTTGGTATTTTCTAATTTGTTTCGATTGGGATTTGTTTCCCCAGCATATTGTGACATATCAGTTTGATTTTGGATAGATTCGACACGCGTGGAGGCCAATTCGAAGGGAAAGGGCGTCGCGGGCTAGGGATTTAGCTGGTTCGAGGTGAGTAGTGATAGTAAATGATGTTCTGAGGGTTTGAAACCCTGGATTGTACATCGTAGTGCTATATTGAGGTGAGGCACGCGCTCGATGATGAACATAGGGCCTTTTACTACTAGGGATTGTGACTAGGTCCATCCCGATTGATGGTTTTACTGCGTATTTGACTGAAATTTATTTGTTATCATTATCATTGGGCTGATTGCCATATTTGGGCTTCATGCCAATTATTTGAACCCTTCGGGGATTTTTATCACTGTTTCCTCACTATTTTGATCTATTACTTGAACTCAGTCATGCTGTTTACATTGTTTTACAACTCAGCCACTTTTATTCAGTTTTGAGACTTAAATAATATTTTAAATGATGTTTTGGGCTGAGGACTACTGTTTTGCTAGGCCCGAGGGGCTTGTGATAATTTTTCTGACTGAGTGCGGCCGAGGACCAGATGTGAGGTTTTATTGAGTGATGTGAGGCCGAGGGCCTGAGATACTTTATATGCCACGAGGTGGCTTATGACTGACATGAGGCCGAGGTCCTGAGATGCTTTATGTGCCACGAGGTGGCTTGTGATTGATATGAGGCCGAGGGCCTAGATATGTGCCACGAGGTGGCTTGATATTGTGCTTGGGCCGTAAGGGGGCCCTCCCGGAGTCTGTACACCCCCAGTGAGCGCGGGTACCCATTGTGATGTGAAATATAGCCCGAGGGGCTGATACTGTTCCATGTGATAGCCCGAGGGGCTGATATTGTTCTGAGATTATAGCCTGAGGGGCTGGTATTATTTTATGATATTGCCCAAGGGGCGGATTTGTTGATATATAAAGCCCGATGGGCGATGTTTTGCTTCACATCATGTACCTAAAAAATTTCACGTTTTACCTGTTGAAAGGAGATTTTACTTGATTTCTCAGTGATTTACGGATTTTGAATGATGTTTTAATGCTTTATTATAGAATGCCTTGTGCCTTATGTGATTCCTTACTTTCAGTTGTCATTTATATTTATTACTCACTGAGTCGGAGTACTCACATTACTTCCTGCACCATGTGTGCAGATTCAGGCGTTGTTGGTTCCGCTCCGGAGTACTGATTCCTCTTGTCCAGGCGGTGATCCAGAGACTACAAGGTAGCTGTTGGCATCCGCAGCCCCGTATCTCTTTCATCTTGTTGTTCCTATGTTCTTCAAAAATTGTGCCAGATATTGTAATTAGTAATCTTGTTATTAGGATTCATTAGTTGCTCATGACATTGTGACACTCCGGTTTGGGCTGTAGTCGGGATGGTTAGCTATACTTTCTGCGAATGATTGCTATTATACCATGCTTGTATTGTTTTCTTGTTAATTTACTGATTAAAAATGAGATTTGGTTTGAATTGGCTGGCCTTGTCTTCACGAGAGGCGCAATCACGATCGGGTTCGGGGTAAGTGTCGTGACAGCTTGGTATCAGAGGCTTGGTTACACAGGTTCACGAGTCATGATCGGGTTTAGTAGAGTCTCGCGGATCGGTACAGAGACGTCTGTATTTATTTTCAAGAGGCTGCAGAACCTTTTAGGAAAACTTCATATTCTTGAAATTCTTGTCGTGCGAACTTGGTGATCCGAGTACTAAAACTTCTGTTATCCTATTCTCTCACAGATGGTGAGGACGCGAGATACCGGATGAGGTGGACGACCACCAGTGCCACCCACTGAGGCCACCAGAGGCCGTGGACGCAGTCGTGGTCGTGACAGAGGCAGAGCAGCGAGGGCAGCACCTGTCGATCCACCAGCTGCCCCAGCTCAAGATCAGACTCCAGTGGCACCAGCTCAGGCACCAGCTGTGCCCATCTTTATTCCGGGTCTTCTGGAGACCTTGGCTCAGATCTTATCCGTTTGCACCGGCCTGGCTCAGGCAGTTTTAGCCACCACAGCAGCAGCTACTGCACAGGCAAGGGGAGGCAATCAGACCCCCGCTGCTCGTTCACCTGAGCAGGCAGTGCAGGGACCTCAGATGCCGGGGGCACCTCCAGCCCAGC
>MCJB01000390.1:0-19002 GCA_002018475.1 Nicotiana obtusifolia | reverse complement strand
CCTCGATTTTCATAATGATTCTTAGCTCGATCACTAAGAAATTCCCGAAGGTGACCATTATCAAGCAACCGGGCTACTTCTTTCCGTAGTTGTCTGCAATCTTCAGTTCTATGACCGTGTGTACCATGATATTTGCACACGAGGTTTGGATCTCTTTTAGATGGATCCGTTTGTAGAGGTCTGGGCCACCTAGTGTCTTTGATACGCCCAATTGCCGATACCAGAGTTGCTGAATCGACGTTGAAGTTGTATTCGGACAACCGGGGTGCATCTTGTCGATCACCTAATTTCTCGAAGTTAGTCTTCGGCAATGGTCTTCTATTTCTCTCATATTTATTTTCTTGTTTCGGGAACTTGGGTCCTCCCGAAGTAGCTCGCTGGTCTTCCGGATAAGGTCGGTGTATGTCTCGATTTGACCTCGGTTCCCGAAGATTACCCCTTTGAGACCGGTCGAAATTCTTGATAGTATAAGAGGAACTTGAACCCGATCCGACCTGATCGTCTTCTATTCTGATCTTTGACTGATACCGGTTATGAATATCCGCCCAGGTGATCGCCGGATACTCGATTAAGCTTTGTTTAAGCTGCCTTGAAGCCGCTGAACTGTGGGTGTTCAACCCTTGGGTAAAAGCCTGTACCGCCCAATCATCCGTGACCGGAGGCAGATCCATCCGCTCCATCTGGAACCGAGACACGAATTCCCTAAGTGTCTCATTGTCGAGTTGCCTGACTTTGAACAGATCCGATTTCCTCGTTTCTACTTTAATGGCTCCCGCATGAGCCTTTACAAATGTATCAGCCAACATAGCAAACGAATCGATAGAATTTGGTGGCAAATTATGGTACCACGTCATCGCCCCTTTAGATAGGGTTTCTCCGAACTTCTTCAACAAGACAGATTCGATCTCGTCGTCTTCGAGATCGTTTCCCTTTATTGCGCAAGTATACGCTGTCACGTGCTCGTTGGGGTCCGAAGTCCCGTTATATTTAGGGATGTCGGGCATTCGAAACTTCTTCGGGATCGGCTTCGGAGCAGCACTAGACGGGAACGGCTTCTGCACGAACTTTTTGGCATCTAAGCCTTTAAGAACTGGAGGAGCGCCCGGTATTTGGTCGACTCTTGAATTGTATGTTTCGACCTTCTTGTTGTTATCCGCAACTCGTTTGGTTAATTCTTCGAGCATTTTGATAATTCCGGAGTTAGCCTCCGAACCGCTCTCATTTTGTTGTGTTGAGGCCGGTTCACCATGTACGGGTGCAGCATGTGGCGGGACACTATCCGTTCCCACCTGGTTCTGAACTCGATTTTGTAACTGCGCTATCGCTGCCTGTTGGTTTTGCAGCATCTCAAAAATCGTTCTGAGGCTAATTACTTCCTCTCCATTTTCCTGCATTCCTGAACGATTTTCACCCCGAACGCTGTGTGAAGAGCCCGGCACCTGGTTGGCATCAAACGCCATTTGGGAATTGACTTCTACTGGACCTTCATGCTCGGGTATGACATCATCTCCAACTCGATTGCTGAGTTCATTGTTGTTTGGAAGTGATTGTGCCATGTTTAATCTGGTGACCTGAAAAACAGAAATTTCTGCAAAGAGCAAGCGTAAAATTGTGTTTGAAAAAGGATGTATCAAAGGTTTACTGATATCCTTGGCCCCACGGTGGGCGCCAAACTGTTTACCCTAAAAATTGGATAACAATTGAATTTGTTCGCAGTGCTAAGGATCCGTAAACTAATTGATACTTTAATAACAATGTGGTAAAATAATTGAAATATGAGAAGAGGATGATGTAACCGTCGATGATGATGAGCAAAGTAAAAGAATGTGAACCTTTCTTAACAGTGATAGTAATTGTATTTTGACAGCTAAAGAGAAGAGAGTTTTTTATTGATATCCCTTTTTTTTTTCTTACAACTATGAGCCCAAATCCCTTCTTATAGGCTACAACTATAACTGTAAACAAGGTAAATTACCGATTATAGGATAAATCCCCTAAAATCCGGGATAGGATCTCCCCAAATCACGCTGTAACGGTTGAGACGGTTGAGACAATCACTCCTGGCGAAATATCCGGTGATAGGCTTAATGTGTGGCTTGAGTCCGGTCTTCGGTCCTATAGCATTTCCCAGTCGGTCGCATCCCATTCCGGTTGTGTCCCATTCCGGTTGTGTCGAATATCGGACCCATCTCTTTATCTACGAATCGGATATCCACGCCGTAACTCTTTCTAATTGGGTCAGCCCTGACCCGAACCCGTGTATAAATACTTTACCCAATACAGTAATATTGGAATCCTAAAACTAAAAGAGTTTCTTTATTAGAAATGGGTTCATCCTGAATCAAGAGGAGATAGGTTCACGTAAAACTAAGACAGACGAAATAGTATATTCTCGACAGTCTAAAAAAAATCCTTGCTTCTTGAGCGTAACTAACATGTGATTTTTGCACAAACCTAGCCTTTTAAGCCCATCTAGATAGTGAGAGGTTTAGCCTATTTAACCGGATCATTCATTTGTCTTGGCGTATCCCCATCGAACATGTGTAAATAAGAATAGTTTTGTTTTTGCAAATTATTCTTCAAAATGCACTAGAGTTTTACATAGAGCTCTATTTGCCAATACTAAATATTTACATGCCTAGTACCTACAAAGGTATATCTAACATTAGAATTCCGTGGATTCTTGATTTTAGGACGATCTCAAACTGAATTTAATTTCTCTATATACTTAGTGAATTTTTGGATACATACATAAAAATTTTTGACAAACATTACTGAGTTCTGCCGAACCTATATATTAAATCCCACATTTTCCTCTACATGTACCATATTCGCGCATATCAGTATATATAGATTATGTACTCGAACATAAAGAAATTCATACAACATATTTCCAAAAGTGTATTTTTATGGTGTCTCTTTCTCAGGCCGTACATAAGCAGCACTAATGCAAGAAAAGACACTAGAGAGATAGGTTCTTATATCCATTAAATATAAAGTTGTTTTTTCATGTTAAATTCTCCATTTACTAAATTCACCCTTAGGTGTCTTATTTGGAATTAAATGCTTCACGTTGTACCAGTATTGCCCATTCAACTCTTATTTGCCTTAACTGAAGTTGTTGCCTCTTTTATTGCCATGCATCCTTTTCATAATTGTTTATCCTTGATTGAATTTATTATTCTTGTTTCCATAATCTGCTTATCCTTAACTGAATTTGTTGTATCTTTTCCCTATTGCTCGACTCTAAATGAAATTTTGTTATCCCTTGTCATTTTTGCCTTATCCTTATTTGGAATCATTGATTCATGTTATCCCTCTTATAGTTGAATTATACTTTTGTGGAATCATTTCTACATATTATCTCTTCCTTGTTGAGCTATTCTTGTTGAAACCATTATTCCCTGTTGTGTCTTTCATTGTGAGCTCGTTCTTCCATTTCATTGTATTTTAAAGTTCCTGAGTTGATTTACTTGCCGTATTCTCGTATTATTATCGTTGTTGTTGTTGTATTAAGTGTTGTTGAACCAAGGGCTATGTGTGGTTGTGATATTGAAACTATTTTGAGGAAATGTTATGGCATGTGGGCACATATTGTGAAAGACATTTATCTGAGTTGTTATGTTTTGCCATACATGTTATTGTTGAGATAATTGTTATCTTGTTTGCACGAGGTCTCTACCGTGCCGTTGTTATTGTATTGGCATGAGTTTTCTGCAGTGCTGTTGTTATTGTGTTGCACGAGGTTTCTGCCGTGCTGTTGATATTATTGATACGCATGCGGTGGTATAAGGTCTGGGTGTTGAAATATATGCGGTGAGATAAGGTGGGCTTGAAACGCGTGGATAGTAGGGGAACTACTAGAAGCCATGCAATGTCATAAGGTGGGCTAAGACACGGGATGCTATTTCGGGAAAAATAATTTTCAAAAACTAAATATAAAGGCTCCCGTGGTGATATAAAAAAAGTTTGTGATTCATTTTATGATTTGAGAGTACGAGGCGATGCCTCGGTAGGGCTCTTGTTGTCATTTCCCCATTCTTTTGTACTTGTCTTTGAATGTTGTTTCATTAGCATACTATTAATTGTCTTCCTTTGTATTACACTATTTGCTTAGTTCTATGTAGCTAATCTTGTTGTGCTAGTCGTTGCTTCAAACTTCATTGCTGACTTTATTACTTTGTACATTGCGTGGTGATCGTTTCTTATGTGCTATTCATTGTCTCTGCTCTTATTTATTGACTTGATTTGTGGTAGAACACTTGCACAAGCATACACGTAGTTAAGTCACCCATATCGGTTTTAGAAGATGAATTATGACGTCATTCACCATTATACATGCTCTTGTCTACTTGCCTTCTTTGTGAGGATTGTCTATTGGCACGTGAGTCGTCCGTGCGGTTATGAGTTGTAATGTGGGCACAAAATGGCAAGTGATTAGGGTTCATGAATTGGGAACCGTAAGCTATGATTATGAGGTTCAGTACCTCGTGGGAATGCTTGAACAGACTTGGTGTGAAAGTGGTTGTTCTTATTGAGTTGTTGCTGATTTTCCTTTATTTGGTTTCACCGGACTTAGACTGTGATCAGCTTACTCTACAACATTATTACCTGACTGCTTCCTGTTAAATATTATTGTTACCAGTGTATCATTGCCAGTATTTTGTATTCTTTATCCTGCTTAGCTTTATATTAATATTATTTCTCTATTAGTTCACCTTCACACTTGTTCAGGTTGTTTAGTCTGGTAGGTGTCTTGACTGTCCCTCATCACTACTCTACTGAGGTTAGTCTTGATAATTATTGGGTATCGCTGTGGTGCCTCAGATATTGTTGATTATTAGTAGCTAGTCGAGCATTGCTGTGGAGACTCAAGGTAAACCTGCCGTCACGTCGTAGGCCTCTGAGTCATGTTTTGGTATTGTACCTGTACTGTTTAATCCTTTTCCGAACAGTTGTACTAGGGATATCTAGTAAATTCAGTAGAGCTTATGACTTATACTACCGGATTTGGGATGTTATTTCATGTTGTAAATGTTGAGTTCATTAAAAAATACCCAGTTTCTGCTAAATAGTTCTGTAAGTTAATTTATGTCAATTTATTCAATAAATGTTAGGCTTACCTAGTCGTAGAGACTAGGTGTCGTCACGACATTCTACAGAGGAAATCTAGGGCCGTGACAAAACCCAACACCAATCGATTATTTTCGAAGTGCTCTCTGCTCAGTGTTTTGGTGAAGATATCGGATACTTGGTCCTCTATCTTGCAGAACTTCATACAGATAAGTCCTTTTTCAACATTGTCCTTAAGGAAATGATGTTGCACATCAATGTGCTTTGTCCTCTTATGTTGAACCGTATTCTTTGCCATATTGAGGATACTTGTGTTGTCACACAACAATGGTACAAATTAGAAAAACCACCAAAATCTTCTAATTGTTGCTTGATTCACAGCAGTTGGGCACAACAGGAGGTAGCTGCCACATATTCAGCTTCTGCACTATAGAGAGCCACATAATTTTGTTTCTTTGTACCCGATGAAATCAAGTATGAACCCAAAAAATGAGCCATGCCAGATGTGCTCTTTCTATCCACCAGATAACCAGCATAATCAGTGATGGTAGGCTATAATCTCGTATTTTAGTCGCTTATTGCACTCTAATTCACTGCACTTTACTTGTGTTGAGCTTTAATTGGTAGTATTTTGCACTTATTGCGTATTTTATGCCTTGTAGGAATGATTCCGAGTTATGTAGATGTTGTGGAGCTAAATCAAATAATTGGAGCTCTGAAGTGTAAGTAAAAGCCCAAGGAATTAAGCCAAGATCGTGTTCAGGGGTCGAGGATCACTTCTGGACGTCAAAAATCAAGGAAGAAGCAACACTGTGAGGAAATGCACTAATGTGACGCATCATGTGTAGAACTGTGCGACGCATTAGTGCAAATGTGCATCAGAAATTTGTGAAGTTCAGAGACTTGTAATTTTTGGGTCTGGCAGAAAAATACATTAATGCTAAGCATAGTGCGCAGCATCAGTACAAAATTTTGTCAGACAAGCTAAGTTCAGAGAGTTTACAATCGAGAAAATTGCACTAATGCTACGCAGCCGGTGTAGCATAGTGGGGTTCGTAGCATAGTGCGACTCATGAAAAGTAATAAGTTTGCAAGTTTTCCTATTTCGTCTAGGAAAGGGAGGTTTCGTCTAGGCCCGACCCTGCTTGGTATAAATACATGGAAAAACATTATTTTCTAGATTTTTGACATACTTTCAACATACGGAAGCTAAGGAGGAGTTGGAAGAACAAGCACAAGGATTTCATCATTCCTTCCTCACTCAAGACCCGAGTTTAGATCGAATCTATGTTTTCCTATACGTTAATTTTATTTGTGATGAATGTATCCATGATTATGGAGTAGTTCCCTTTAAGGTTTGTTGGATTTGGTGTATTGATCATTGTTTGTGGATTATAACTCTAGTTTTATGCGTTGAAGAGTTTTTGGATGATTTAATTGTTGCATCTATATTCACTTGTTCATGTAATCGAGCAAGACATAACTTGTGATATCTTTGCATTATATTGTTGGTTGAATTCATAATTATTCTTAGTAATCGGAAGAGGCTAGTTTAATTATTGATTAAACCTAGTAATGTGGATAATCGAGAGAGGTTCTCCTAAAGAACAATCCACTACGCATTCTTGCATATATTCATAGAGCTTAAATTGGTTCATCCGTGAGGTTGAGACTTAATCGAGAGAGGGCTTTCTACAGAACGTGTAAAATAATAATTGAGTGAATCCGAGAGGCTCACTTAAACATTAGAAGTGAATTATCTAGAGTTGGGTACCAAACAATTATCTTGCACCTATCCTATCAAAACCCAATTTTTTTTCCACTAATAACTTTCTTTGCTTATTCCTTGTTTCAATTGTCATTAGTCAATAGCTTTAGATTCTTAGTTAATTTTAGTTAGAAATCATATAAATCTCAACTATCAATCAAGCTAGAAACTACAAGAATACTATTTAAATCCAATCTTTGTGGATACGATATTATACTATACTATATTTGATTAGATAGTATAATTTAATTATGTGTTTCGAGCTCCTCAAATTTTGGCGTCGTTGCTGGGGATTGGCAATTATTAGTGTTTGAAATAGTTTTTGGTGCTAATTCAGGAATTAGGTTTTAGTTTTTTTTTGGTTTATTTCTTTAGTTTATTTTCTTTATTAGTTAACTTCTTTTCAAGATTTGTTTTGTAGTACCTAACGAGTTGGAGAAGATATTATAGATATTGAACTCTAAATGCTACGGAATACAAATAGCCTAAGAAAATGGCTGCAACTGAACATTATCAGCGGTATGCTATGTGTTTTAAATGCGGTGAAAATCATCTATGGGTTGACTGTCAAGCAGGTATGTAGTCTTCCTATGGTTCCTATTTTGAACAGTCTCACTCTCTTTCTAGTCCGTACAGTTACGGGGATTCATATGGGCATAATTCTGGCTCTAGTTTGGATGAATACGCTTATTATGACTGCAATGAAAGTAAAGCGAGACAACCACATCAAGAGGAGAATGGTAGTTTAGAAGCGGTTATTCATAGGTTCATGAATAGTGTTGAAAAACGGTGTATGCAAAGTGATGAAGCCATTAAGAACCTAACAACACAAGTGAGTCGATTAATAAGTCTACTTTCAAAAGGCTCATGGCATTATGAAAGGGAATATATGGAGGAGATACCCTACGAGAATGAGCCTACCCAAGAGGATGAGCGTCTATAGTGGGAGATGTCCATGATACAAGAGGACTCTAATTCAACTAAGATGATTGAAAATAAGGCTTTGGTTGAATATGAAGCGATGGAAGAAGAGTTCAAACCCCCATCCACCTTTCCACATTTGCAAAATTTAGTAGAAGAGAATGCGAAATAAATGGTCTTGGACTTACCAGAGGAATATTACTTGACCTTTCATCTTTGTTTTCTTATTCTAACCTTGACCATGTGGATTTTATTTTTGGCGATTTACAGCAATATGTATGGATTGATCATGTAAAAGAATGCATAATCAAGTTAAGGATCATCATGAAAGAGCACTTCACCGCTCAAGATGAGTACAAGAAAGAAAGAAAAGAGCAAGTCTTGCAGGTATCCTCAGAAAGAATTGGGCTTAATGAGATCCATAAAGAAACCCAAGGAGCGAAAACGAGGAAACTCAGAATTAGGGGTGGAGTTCATAAGTTCTCGAAAAATAAGAAAGTTCAGGGAAGTTTCCTTTACCAAATGCTTTTTAATTGTGTGTCTTGGGGACATACCACAACTTAAAGTGTGGGTTGGGGGATATCAACGGTCTTTGAGCTTTCCATCTAAAACCTCTGCAGAAGCTCCTTAATGTATTTCTATTGACTTACCATCATTCCCTTAGAGGTTTTCTTAACATGTAGTCCTAGGAAGAAGTTCAGTTCCCCCGTAATACTCATCTAAAAATCGCTTCCCACAAGCTTTGCAAACTCCTTACACAGAATTATTTGTTGTTCCAAAAATTATGTCATCAACATAGACCTGCAAAATCAGTAGGTTCCTCCCTCTTTTCTTTAGAAAAAGAGTGTTGTCAATTTTCCCTCTAGTGAAGCCATTCTCCAGAAGGAACCTGGACAATCTTTCAGACCATGCACGAGGGGCCTACTTCAGCCTTGTCAAGTTTAAATACATGTTCAGGATGTTCATGGCATTCAAAACCAGGTGGTTATTTGAATAAAACATTTTCCTTCAAATATCCATTAAGAAATGCACTCTTAACATCCATTTGGAATAACTTGAATTCCATATGAGATGCAAAAGCAATGAGAATTCTGATGGCTTCCATTCTTGCAACTGGAACAAAAGTTTCATCACAATCAATTCCTTGTTCTTGATTATAGCCTTGGACCACCAGCCTAGCTTTATTTCTTGTTGTATTGACAAACTCATCAAGCTTGTTTCTAAACACCCACCTAGCTCCAATAATTGTTCTATCTAAGGGTCGAGGAACCAGGTGCCACACTTTGTTCCTCTCAAATTGATGGAGCTCCTCTTGCATAGCGACAATCCAGCCACCGTCTTTCAATTCTTACTTGATATTTTTTGGCTCAATTTGAGACAAGAACAATGAGAAGGCAAACATGTTTCTTGTCTTGGATCCAGTCTAAATCCCTAAATCCAAAGGAGTGATTACGTTGTGGAGAGGGTGTAAGCTTTTGTGCTTCTAGTTAGACATTTGGGTTTCAGGATGTGAGGGACCAAGTTCTGCCATGTGAGACATATCATTGGCATCGATGGAAGTGTGAGTACCACTTCTTTGCTCTGCATTAAGAGTGTCTAGTACAACATTAACAACTCTATTTTCAGCTTCAGTTGCTGTGATGGAGGGACCAGGTTTCTCCGAATCAGCTGGAACTTCTGCTACATCTTCTTCACTAGATCTCTTGACTTGACTCATTAAATCTGCCTTCCCGTTTGCAATGTCAATAACTTCTCTATGGACCTTTGAATAATCTCCATCTTGATCATCCTTATCATGTGAATCTTTCCCACTTGAGTGGTGTGATTCATCAAATATTACATGTACGCTTTCCTCCACACATTGAGTCCTTTTGTTGTAGACTTTGTATACTTTACTTTGTGAAGAATAACCAAGAAAAATTCCTTCACCACTTTTCATCAAAATTTCCCAACGCTTCCTTACCATTATTGAGAACAAAGCATTTGCATCCAAATGCTCTCAGGTAAGTCAGCTTTGGTTTTCTCCCATTAAGCGGTTCATATAGGGTCTTGTCTAGAAGGGACCTGATCATGCGTCTGTTAATAAGATAACAGGCAGTGTTCGCTGCTTCAGCCTAAAAACTCTTTGGTATACCCTAGTCAATCAGACATCGTTATTGCTATATCTTTAAGAGTCTTATTCTTCCTCTGCGCAACACCTTTTTTTTGGGGTGCTCTGGAAGCAGAGAAATTATGACTTATACCATTTTCAGCACATAATTCATCAAATTTGCATTGTCAAACTCGGTGCCATGATCAAATATAATGCTCACAACATTATGGCTCATTTTTAATCGATTCTGCTTCACAAAAGCAGCAAAGACTGGTAGCTCCTTTAATCCTTGGTTCTGAGAAATATGGTCCACGTGAATCTGGAATATCGTCAATAATAAAGAAGATGCACTTCTTTCCTCCTCTGTTGGGTATCCTCATAGGTCCACACGGATCCATATGGAGAAGATCCATTGGCCTTGAGGTTCTCACTTCCTTCTTTGGCTTGAATGAGGACCTGAATTGCTTGCCTTTCATACATGCATCACACAACTTGTGATCTTTGAACTTTGACTTTGGCAACCCACGAACCAGGTCTTTTTTTATTAGCTTTTTCAATGGAGTAAAGCTTGCATGTACCAATCTTCTATGCCATAGCTCAGCATTATCATCAATACCAATCAAACATGTTAGATCACCACTATTCAGAGACACAGTGTGTTCAATATTGATGCTTTTAAATCTTTTTGCAACCAAAACCATTTCACCAATTATAAGATTGGTGACAGTGCAAGACTTTGACAAAGAACTCCACTTTGTTTCCTTTGTCACAGATTTTAAAGACACGCAACAGGCTGTATTTCAGGTCATTTACATAACACACATTTTTAATTGAGTGAGTGAGTGTTTTCCCAATTTTTCCAACTCCTAGATGTATCCCTTTTTGCCATTTCCAAAGGACACACTCCCACCTTGCAGGGTTTTCAGTGAAAGGAAATCATCCATACTTCTAGTCATGTGTATAGAGAAGCCATTATCCATATACCATCTTTGGCTGCTTCATTTCACTGTTGCATGCACAAGGAAATCAAAGATTAGATTTAGGAACCCAAATAAGTTTGGGTAGCTTGTAATGAGGGAAGGGGCGAATTAGACTTCTTTTTCTCCACACAGGCATCATACATTTCTTTTTAAGAGAAACAGGTTCCTTCACAGTAGATACGTTTTCAACAAAAACTTTTTTTTTTTGTTGGGACTGAAACCTTGCTTTACAAGAATCTTTGTAAGGATCGGTAATGCCACAGTGAGTGCAAAGCCAGTTATCTAGCACAATAACATACTTGCTATGCGGGTTGTAGGTAGTCGTTTCTTTTTGGAACCCGATTCCTTGCATGTTCCCCCTAGTACTTTTATACATGGAAGCGATTGTGTCAAAGAACCTGGTCCACTTAAGAGATTTATCTAGATCATTTTTAACCCTGCTTAAATTTTCCTGAAGTTGGCTATTTCTTTCAAGTTCAGCACAAAGACTCAATTACCTTTTTGAGTTCATTTTCAAGCTTAAGGTGTGCCTCACTCGCCACTTCATTTCCTTTTGAGGAGTTCATGCAATTTTCCATGATGTTTTTAAATGAATATTATCTTTATTTAACTCCTGTACTGTTTCCTTCAAGTCTATAACTACAACCACCAAATCATCTCCATCATGTTCTATCTCTCCGATTTTTTCAGTTAGAGCTTTTTTTATCTTTCTTTAACTCCTCTATTGTTTCTTTCAAATCAACAGCAAATCATCCCTCTCATGTTCTATCTCTCTTATTTTCTTAGTTAGAGGTTTTTTTTATCATTAATGAGATTGTGGTAAGCATCAATTAAGACATTAGCTAAAGATACCAGATTCTTTTGAGAATAAGACTTCAAATTTCATTGAACATCTAGAAAGTTTATCTCATCGTCATCATCATCTTCATCCTCATCAGATTTTGCCATCAGGGCAAATATGGAATCATATTCTATAGCTTTTCTTTCAACAAAAGTCATAGAGGTGTCACCTTGTTCATCATCACTCTAAAATACTAGAAGAATCTCCTCAGGCAACAGGAGCTTATTTCACAACATTATCAGCGACATCTCTTCTCTTGAATTTCCTGTGGGGGACCGGGTTCTTCTTAGCCGTCTTGTTCATGTTATGTTTGTAATGATCCTGCTTGTGAAGAGGGAAATCTTTGATAAAATGTCCTGGCTTTCCGCACTTGTGACAACAATCATAGCCTTTTGTGTCCTACTAAAGCTGCCTTTCTTAGGAATTTCTCCAGTTTTACGAACCATTTTCTAAAATCTCCGTGTAAGATAGGCCATGTCAGCATCATCACCACTTGAGTCACTATTGTCTGCCTTGAGTTATGGTCTTTGAGCTTTTCATCTCAAATCTCTGCAGAAGCTCCTTAATGTATTTTTGCCGACTTATCATCGTTCCCTTAGAGGTTCGCTTAACTTGTCGTCCTAGGAAGAAGTTCAGTTCCCCCATCATACTCATCTCAAACTCACTTTCTATAAGCTTTGGAACGTCCTCACATAGAGAATCACTTGTTGTACAAAAATTATGTCATCAACATAGACCTACACAATCAGCAGGTTCCTCCCTCTTTTCTTTAGAAAAAGAGTGTTTGTCAATTTTCCCTTTAGTGAAGCCATGCGGCAGAAGGAACCTGGACAACCTTTCATACGATGCACGAGGGGCCTGCTTCAATCCATATAAAGTCTTGTTAAGTTTGAATACATGTTCAGGATGTTCAAGTCATTCAAAACCAGGTGGTTTTTGACAAAACTTCTTCCTTCAAATATCCATACAAAAATGCACTCTTAACATCCATTTGGATTAATTCGAATTCTATATGAGATGCAAAAGCAATGAGAATTCTGATGGCTTCCATTCTTGCAACTGGAGCAAAAGTTTCATCATAATCAATTCCTTATTCTTGATTATAGCCTTGGACCACCAGCATGGCTTTATTTCATGTTGTATTGCCAAAATCATCAATCTTGTTTCTAAACATCCACCTAGTTCCAATAATTGATCTGTCTGAGGGTCGAGGAACTAGGTGCCACACTTTGTTCCTCTCAAAATGATGGAGCTCCTCTTGCATAGAAGCAATCCAGTTAGCATCTTTCAATTCTTACTTGATATTTTTTAGCCCAATTTGAGACAAGAAATATGAGAAGGCAAACATGTTTCTTGTCTTGGATCTAGTCTGAATCCCTCAATCCAACGGAGTGATTACGTTGCGGAGAGGGTGTGAGCTTTTATGCTTCAAGTTAGACATCTAGGTTTCAGGATGTGAGGGACAAGGTTTTGCCATGTGAGAGCCACCATTGGCATCGATGGAAGTGTGAGTACCACTTCTTATTTCTACATCAAGAGTGTCTAGTGCAACATCATCAACTCTATTTTAGCTTCAGTTGCTGTGATAGAGGGACCAGGTTCCTCCGAATCAGCTGGAACTTCTGCTGCATCTTCTTCACTAGACCTCTTGACTTGGCTAATTAAATCTACCTTCCCGTTTGCCATATCAACAACTTCTCTAGGGACCTTTGAATAATCTCCATCTTGATCATCCTTATCATGGGAATCTTTCCCACTTGATTGGTGTGATTCATCAATTATTACGTGTATGCTTTTCTCTACATGTTAAGTCATTTTTTTGTAGACTTTGTATGCTTTACTTTGAGAAGAATAAGCAAGAAAAATTCCTTCATCACTTTTAGCATCAAAATTTTCCAATGTTTCCTTACCATTATTGAGAACAAAGCATTTGCATCCAAATGTTCTCAGGTAAGTCAAGTTTGGTTTTCTCCCATTAAGCAGCTCATATTGGGTCTTGTTTAGAAGGGACCTGATAATGCACCTATTAATAAGATAACAAGCAGTGTTCACTGCTTCAGCCCAAAAACTCTTTGGTACACCCTAGTCAATCAGACATCGTTCTTGCCATATCTTTAAGAGTCCTATTTTTCCTCTGTGCAATACCATTTTGCTAGGGTGTTTCGGGAGCAAAAAATTATGACTTATACCATTTTCAGCATAGAATTCATCAAATTTTGCAGTGTAAAATCGGTACCATGATCAGATATAATGCTCACAATGTTATGGCTCATTTTTACTTGATTTTTCTTCACAAAACCAGCAAAGAGTGGAGAAGGTTTCATCCTATAATAACGAAGATGTGCTTTTAACTTTGTCTTCGGCAACCCACGAACCGGCTCGTTCTTGATTAGCTTGTTCAATAGAGTAAAGCTTGCATGTCCCAATCTTCTTTGCCATAGCTCAGCATCATCATCAACAACACTCAAACATGTTGGATCACCACTTTTTAGAGACACAAAGCCTGCAGCATAGATGTTTTTAAATCTTTTTGCAACCACAACCACTTCACTAATTATAAGATTGGTGATAGTGCAAGAACTTTACAAAGAACTCCACTTTGTTTTCTTTGTCGCAGATTTGAGAGACACTCAGCAGGCTTATTTCAAGCCTTTTACATAATACAACTACGACCAACAAATTATCTCTCTTATGTTCTATCTCTCCTATTTTCTTAGTTAGAGTGTTTTTATCATTAATTAGATTGTACTAAGCATCAATTAAGACATTTGCTAAAAGTACCAGCTTCTTTTGAGTATAAGACTTCAAATTTCTTTGAACATCTAACAATTTTACCTCTTTATCATTATCATCTTCATCCTCATTAGATTTTGCCATCAGGGAAAATATGGAATCATATTCTGCAGCTTCGCTTTTACCGGCCATCATGGAGGTATCACGTTGTTCATCATTACCCTCAAATTCATTAGAGGAATCTCCCCTGGCAACAAGAGCGTGTTTCACAACATTATCAGCGGCATCTCTTCTCTTGAATTTCCTGTGGAGGACCGGGTTCCTCTTAGCCATCTTTTCCATGTTGTGGTTGTAATGGTCCTGCTTTGTGGAGAGGGAAATCTTTGATGAAATGTCCTGGCTTTCTGCACTTGTGATTGCAATCATAGCCTTTTGTGTTCCTACTAGAGCTTCCTTTCTTTGGAATTCCTCCAATTTTAAGAACCATTTTCTGAAATATGTGTGTAAGATAGGCCATATCATCATCATCACCACTTGAGTCACTATTGTCTTTCTAGGGAACCCGGTTCTTCTCATTTTTTTTGTGTTCTATTCTTCATGATCTTTCTTCTTCCTCATTTCATGGGTTCCCAAATTTCCAATGAGTTCGTCAATCATCAGCTTTTGCATATCTTTGGCTTCTATGATAGAATTGACTCTACTCTCCTACGAAGCAGGTAAGACACTGAGTATTTTTCAGGCTAGTTTGTTCCTTGGGATAATCTCTCCAAGAGATTGAAACTAATTGATGATGGAAGTAAAGCGAGTATGCATGTCCTGAATAAACTCATCCTCCTTCATCTTGAAAAGTTCATACTCAATAGTGAGCTTGTCGATTTTTGACTACTTGACTTGAGTGGTTCCATCCTGTGTAGTTTGGAGAGCCTCCCAGATCTCCTTGGCAGATCGACAGGCTGACATGCGGTTGTACCCGTTTGTTCCAATGCCACGGATGAGGATCTTCTTTATTCTGAAGTTTTCTCGATGGCTTTGCGATTGCCATAATTATATTCCTTCTGTCTTTGGAATTGTGACTGTTTTCTCGCCAATGGTCTTCATATGGACAAATGGTCCATCACATATAACATCCCAAAGCTCTGAATCTTCTGCCATGATAAAATCATGCATTCTTGTCTTCCACCAGCCGTAGTATTGTCCATTAAGTCTTGGTGGTCTATAGGCTGATTGACCTTTTTCAAAATTTGGTGGAGCAACCATGAGGATCCTTTCTAGGTGTTAGCCTTATAGAAAGAACTCGTCAATTGATGTAAACTAAGAGTCCGCCAAACTGTATAGAGAACCTGGTTCTCTATCAATTCCCACAGAACAAGTAGTAAGTAAATAGCATAATGATATTTATGTGAAAAACTCCCACCTCACGAAATTAAAAACCACGACCTACACTCGTAGGATTTCAACTTCACTAACTGAGCAAAATTAGATTACAACCTATTGTAGCCTAAGAATTAAACTCTTAATACTTCACCTACTTACAATAATTATATTGCAAGCCTCTTTGTAATAACTCTATTACAAAGCTAACCACTTGACTAACTCTAGTCAACACAATCACAAGGTTTATGGGTTAAAAAGTGTCCTACAAGATGCTTTTAAATAAGCTGAGTAGGAGTTATAAGTGAATAACATAAACAAAGACACACCAATACTAAGGACACACGATGTAATCACTGTTGGGATCTGGTCCTTTGTTATGTTGCTATTTTGTTATTCAATGCCTTTAAGAGAATGAAGGCGGATGCACACTTGAGAGTAAAATATGTTTTTGGTTTTGCAAGTGTATGTAATCCCTTACCTCATGTTGGTAATATATAAGTGAGGTCGTCAAAAATGATTCAAGGGAGTGTCCGGTACATAGCATGCCTCAATAGTGCTGATGTACTATTGCGTGTGCAGTGCAACAACTTTACCAGATGTAAGAGTTGACTTGTACTGTGACCGGAGGAACTGATATCTAGTTGTTCCCTCTACTGTTCCCTTAACTGATTTCACCGAAACTTGTGCCAGACATTTGACTTGTTATTCTAAATGCAGAGGAGCTAGTTGTATCAGGTTCCCTATCTGGTTCTCGTATGAAGTTTGTTAAATTATCCAAAAATAAAATACAGACAGCTTATCAGTAGCATTATTTTTTCCTATCCGGTGGAGTACCTTTTATTTGCTTATTAACTGGCAAATATTATGCTGCCATAAGAAAACCCTATCCACGGGAATCAAAGCAATTTTCTTACTAATAAAGAGATGGTATTTTGATAGTAAGTTTAGATGCAGCGGTAATATGTTTTTACTATTTCAAAGTTGTTTAACATAAAATTGGTATCCGCTGGTCCAAACTGGTGTTCGTCTTATATATGTCTTCTTTCTCTTATTTTAAACCTCTTTAAGTTGAGTTAGTATTGCATGCCTCATTGTCCGCTCCTAAAGAAGAATTGGCATGTTATTTTTTAATTACAATTATATATAAAGAAGCCTTAATGAAGGTTTAGCTTAATATTGTTGGGAATAAATCCCCTATAGAAATAATATTCAGAGTAATAAAGACGGAATAATAACGTAACACGGAGATACGATAATTAACAAGAATAAAAGAGTGACAACGACACCAAGATTTTTACGTGGAAAACCCTTTTGAATAAGGAAAAAAACCACGGCCCGAGACGAGCAACTGATTTCACTATAGCAAGGAATTTTACACTTTGTAGATCCGAGTAAAATACTCCAAAGATCACAACAACGCTCAAAAGAAATAACACACTTTTGATATTCTCACCTCACTACAATATTGCTCACTCTCTATTTTTCCTCACAGATAAGTCTGTGAAACCTCACTCTTTCTTTCTCTCTTTTTGTTGGTGTGTCGAAATGAGAGTTGGAGCTCTCCTTTTATAGCCAAAGTCTCACTCCCTAAAGCCTACTATATTTGACAATTTGTACACACTTTTTCTTCTTTTTCTTCAATGTCAACAAAGTTGGCTACCAACCAAAGACATTCAACAAAGTTGGCTACCAACCAAAGATATTCAACAAAGTTGGTTACCAACCAAAGACATTCAACAAAGTTGGCTACCAACCAAAGAAATTTTGAATGAGATGGAACTTATCAATCTCCCACTCCAGTCTCATTCATCTAGAGGAGGTAGCACTGTCTTCTAGTTTGAGTACATGCCGACAAGTTCTTTGCATAGCTCGAACTTGTCCCTCGGTACTACCTTGGTCAACATGTCTGCTGGATTCTTTGCACCCTCTATCTTCCCCAAACACATATCACCATCCTCCACTGCCCTACGAGTGAAATGGTACCGTCTTCTGATGTGCTTTGTCTTTGAATGATAGACTGGGTTCTTCACCAACTGTATGGCACTCTGGCTATCTGAATAAAGAATCTTCTTGCTCTGCTTCTTGCCCAATTCTTCCAAATAATCTGCCAGCCATATCATCTCCTTTCCAGCTTCAGCTATTGCCACATACTCAGCCTCTGTTGATGAAAGAGCAACACACTTCTGGAGCTTGGACATCCAACTCACTGCTGTACCACCTATGGTGTAGATGTATCCGGATGTGCTCTTGCTCGAGTCCACATCACCACCAAGACCAGCATCCACAAAACCCTGCAGATTCACTTTGCCTTTGCCAAAACTAAGTAAAATACAGGATGTACCTTTCAAATATCTCAGAAGCCACTTAATAGCTTCCCAATGCTCTTTCCCCGGATTCGCCATATACCTGCTAACAACTCCCACTGCATGTGCTATGTCAGGTCTAGTGCAGACCATAGTATACATCAAACTCCCAACTGTTGAAGCATATGGAATAATTTCCATCTGCTCATGCTCTTCAGCTGTCTTGGGTGACTGCTCCTTTGACAATTTTATGTGTTTTGCCAAAGGAGTAGTCCTGGGTTTAGCATCACTCATCCGGAATCTGGCCTACACCTTCTCAATGTATTGCTCCTGGGATAGATTTAAAGTGCCAGCAGATCTATCCCGAGAAATCCTCATCCCCAAAATCTGCTTCGATGCACTCAAATCTTTCATCTCAAACGCTAAAGACAGACTTGCCTTCAGATTGTTTATCTCCCTCATACTGGATCCTGCAATCAATATATGATCCACATACAAGAGTAGAAACACATAAGAATCAGTGTATTTCTTGAAGTAACAACACTGATCCTTTTCAGCCCTGCAAAAGCCACTCTTGGTCATGAAGGAGTCGAACTTTTTGTACCACTGCCTCGGTGCTTGCTTCAACCCATACAAGCTCCTGTTGAGCTTGCACACCATGTGTTCCTTGCCCGGAACTACAAATCCTTCTGGTTGTTGCATATAGATCTCCTCGTCCAGATCTCCATGTAAAAACGCTGTTTTTACATCCATTTGCTCAAGATGCAAATTCTCTGATGCAACAATACTCAACAGAATTCGGATAGTAGTTAACTTCACAACAGGAGAAAATATTTCTGTATAATCAATACCTTTCCTTTGTGAATATCCTTTAACCACTAGTCGTGCCTTGAATCTTCTTTTACCATCTGGTTCTG
>MCJB01000389.1:0-19003 GCA_002018475.1 Nicotiana obtusifolia | reverse complement strand
CTGATGCTAGATATACGCCCTGCCAAAAATGAAGATGCAATAAAACAAAAAAATCGAAGAACAGCAGGAGATACTTAATTTAAGAGAAGGGACAGACAGGCATAGGATAAGGGAATCCTAAAGCAAGCATAAATTATAAGTTAGTCTATGGTTATGAAAGAAACCTCTTCCCTCGATAGTTCCTTAAGAAAATAAAAATGCAACACTAAAATAATTAAGGAGGTAGAGAAATCCATAATGAAGTTTATGGTTCTCTAAGTCTCCGCTATTGAAAATACTGTGAACTTAATAACATCTAACAGTTTCTCACACGACTTCCTTTTCTTCTTTCTTATTTGGCTGTCCTACTCAAAAGCAGCTAACTACCATGGTCTTCCCATTCTTTCTAACCAATTCCGCTCCGAGCCACAGCTCCACCATGTTTACTATCTTCCGTTTATAAGAAATTCACCAGAACTTCCTAAAACATTCACCAATCACCATTAAATTCCAGTAATAGGCATCTCCCAGTACAATAGGTATCTTGAAGGGAGAAAAGGTATGCTGAGTGTTGCCCAAGCAGCAAGAAGAATAAAGTACAACAAGAACTCTAACTGCGAGTTTGTTAGGTTCCTGTTGCTTATTATTAGAGGAAGGGAAGACTATGGTTAAGAAGAACTGTTTGAAGACAGCGAACAGATTGTAATTGTAAAACAAAAGCGTAATAGACAATGACTAGTCTTCAAGTCGCAAACAGATGATGTGTTGGCTTAGCAGTATGGATAACGGACCTTCAGGGGCACACACCAACACAACTAAGTAGCCGAATTATGTAGAATCCTGATCAGACTCAGTAATCAAGGTTGAGTTTATCATGTCATTGGAACAGCTAAAGATGAAAATCCAACAGTTTTATGTATGTCATTCTAAACTATTTAAAAACTAGCATTAAACTATTCGCCTCTCTAACTTGTTGCAGGAATACACAGTTATGTTGATCTAACACCTGTATTGGATTCACAACGTATGATGAAGAACATTCTGAAACCATATCTTACTTCTATTTAACCAACACAATCTTCTAACTTTCATGTCTGCCATTTCTGCCTAAATTGGATTGATATGGGGAACACTGATTTACATGGTCAATTGCCTGAGAGGAGGTTATTCTATCTGGCATGAGATGATATAGACTAAGAAAAAATATCTCATTACTGTCTCAACTTTCAAACTTGTACAGCCTGTAGAACAAGCTGTGTTCTCACTTTTAATGAGTATGCACAAGGATACGAGAAGCTTCTCTTTTGCCATTGTTTACAGTTAATCCGAATTCCCAAGTAATTAGATGGAAATGAGATGGAAATTGAAATTCCATGCAAGATAGCAGCATACTTAAAAATCATCTACTGGAAGAACAAAAAAAGACCATGAGATAAAGCAAAAAATCATAGCAGCCAAATAGTTCCAAAACAAGGAAGAACACAACAAACTTGAGGGGGAAAAAAGAAATAACAATGCCACAGATCAAGTTCAAGAGATTAATAATCCAGCAGTTACCTTTTTATCAAATTCCAAAGCTGAGATACCCTCTCTGGAAGCAGAAGGAAATAAAATCAAGACAAGAGCCATTAACAAGACAAGACTCAGACACAAGTAATAATTTAATTGCTTCATCAATGAACCAACCAAATAAATGAAAGCAAATCAGAAGAAGACAGTACCCGCCTGATGGACTTTGACTATAGTTAGAACCAGCACCACCAAGAAACCAGTTCACCTGGAAGCTCACATAAGAATAAGTGACGAAGACAGTATTAGAGATATTTAACTTTTAAAAAAAGGGCGTCAAAGTCTACACTAATACTGTTGGGAATAAACCCCCACAGAAATAATATTCACGGTAATAACAGCGGAACAACGTAGTACCGAGATACGGTAATCAACAAGAATAAAACGAACAACTGGGACACAAAGATTCGTAACATGGAAAACCCTTCTGAATAAGGGGAAAAACCACGAGCCCGAGAGAAGCAAAGTAATCCATTATAATGAGGAATTTTACACACAGTAGTCTCGAGTAAAATACTCCAGGGACCACTATACACTCAAAAGAAATAACCGTTTTTTAAGATTCCCATCTCACTACAATATCGCTCACACTCTCTATTTTCTCTCACGGACTACGCCGCCAGTGAATACCTCACACTGTTATCTAACTCTCATATATGTTTTCCTCTGAGATGGTGTGTCAAATGAGAAGCTGAAGCCTTCCTCTTATAGGAAGATAAAAGGAAAAGTGACCGTCCACTCCAACCAATCAAATTGATTGGTTTGCAAGTTGTTATTGCCAACTGCCAATTTGCTTCTTGCAAATTGTTCCAAATCTAGATTTGCCATCAGATTTGGAAATTGTTTTTCTTTATTTTTTGTTTTCTTTTTCATTCATTTCATTTATAGGGATGGACACCATAAATCTCCCCCTCCAGACCCATTCTCCTGAAGAACGTAACACCGAACTTCTAACTTGAGTGCATACCGACAATTTCTTTGCACAACTCGAACTTGTCCCTTGGTGGCACCTTGGTCAGCATGTCTGAAGGATTCTCACTTGTGGAAATCTTCATGACTTGTAGAGATCCACTCTCTACCTTTTCTCGGATCCAGTGATATCTCATATCGATATGTTTGGTCCTTGCATGGTACATGGGGTTCTTGCTTAAGTCTATTACACTTTAACTATCACAATAGACAACATACTCCTTCTGCCGCAAGCCAAGCTCTTGAAGGAACCATTTCAACCGTATCATCTCCTTGCCAACTTCAGTAACGACAATGTACTCTGCTTCAGTTGTAGAGAGTGCAACAGACTTCTGCAACCTCGACTGTCATGATATAGCTCCCCTTGAAAATGTAAACAAATATCCAGTAGTGGATTTTCTTTTATCAATATCACCTACCATATCAGCATCTGTATAGCACTTCAAGATTGGATCAGATCCTTTAAAACACAGATAATCTCCTATGGTACCTCTCAGGTACCTGAGTATCCACTTGACTGCTTCCTAGTTTTCCATGATTTTCAAGAAACCTACTGACAACATCAATTGCGTGAGCAATATCACGTGTACTGCGTACCATTGCATACATGAAACTTCCGACGGCGCAAGAATAAGGAACTTTAGTCATGCTCTCCTTTTCCTCCATTGTTGTAGGACACATCTTCTTGCTTAACTTCATATGACTAGCAAGAGGTGTGCTTACTGGCTTAGCACTCTTCATGTTGAAGCGTTCCGGTACATGTTCAATGTATTTCTCTTGAGACAGCCACAACTTCCTACTTGTTTGCTCTCAAACTATCTTCATCCTCAGAATTTGTTGTGCTGGGCCCAAGTCCTTCATATCAAATGACTTGGACAAATCTCCCTTCAACTTTGCAATCAGCTCCTTATTTTGTCCTACAATTAACATGTCATCCATATATAACAACAAAATAACAAAGTTATTATCAGAAAATCTTTTGAAGTATACACATGGATCTGAACAGGTTTTCATATAAGTTCGAATATTCATGAATGAGTCAAACTTTTTGTACCACTGCCTTGGTGTCTGCTTTAACCCATAAAGACTCTTATTCAATTTGCACACCATATATTTCTTTCCAGCTACTTCAAATCCTTCTGGTTGCTTTATATAAATCTCATCTTCCAAATCTCCATGAAGAAATGCAGTTTTCACGTCCAACTGCTCCACTTCAAAATCTAGGCTAGCTGCTAAGCTCAAAATTGTTCAAATAGAAGTCAATTTAACAACAGGTGAGAAAATTTCGTCAAAATCAATACCTTTCTTTTGTTCGAAGACTTTTACTACCAATCAAGTTTTGTATTTGACCAACTTGCCATTTCATCTTTCTTGAGTTTAAAGACCCATTTGCATTTGAGTGATCTTTTATCCTTTGAAAGTTCATCCAGCTTGTACGTGTTATTTTTCTGTAGAGATTCCATCTCTTCTTGCATGGTTTTCATCCACTGGTTCTTTTCTGGATGGAACAACACCTCCTTAAGACTTTCTAGCTCTCCCTCATCACTAATGAGGACATACCCTGTGGAAAGGTGCTTGCATGACTATAACCTTGGCCTCTCTAATATCCTCGAAGGTTGAGGTTGTTCTTCTTCCTGTACTCCACTTGCTCGACATCATCATCAAGTTGCTTTCCCTGCTCAATAACCTCACCAGGTTCGTCGGTCCTACTTTCTGCACTTGTGGGATTATGAGAAGTAGAAGGAACGGTAACAAGGTTAGGGATTATACCATTCTTGGCCTTCTCTGACTGATCACCTACAACTCCAACTTCACTAACTCGGAAGATTATATCTTTGCTTCTAATGACCTTCTTCTTTACAGGAATCCACAATATGTACCCGAACTCTTCATCTCCATATCCAATGAATATGCAGGGAACGGATTTATCTTCCAGCTTTGTTCTCTGCTCCTTTGCTACATGTGCAAAAGCTCTGCAACCGAACAACTTCATATGCGAGTAGGACACCTCCTTGTTGGTCCAAACTCTCTCTGAGATGTCAAACTCCAATGGAACTGATGGACTCCTATTGATCAGGTAACAGGCTGACTGAGCGTTTCACCCCAGAATGAATTAGGCAGCTTAGCCATTCTAAGCATGCTTCTAACCTTCTCAATAATGGTGCGTTTCATCCACTCAGCTACACCATTATGTAGTGAGGTTCCAGGAACTGTCTTTTCATGTCTGATCCCATGGCTCGAACAGTACTCTTCAAATTCCCATGAAGTGTACTCACATTCTTTGTCACTTCGGAGACACTTTAGCATTCTGAAAAACTTGAAACACTTGATCTTTGGTTTTCAAAATATAAACCACAATTTTCGTGAAGCATCATCAATAAAAGTAACAAAATATTTGTTACTTCTCATCGATTCAATTTTCATCGAACCACAAACATCAGAATATACCAAATTAAGTATATTCAATTTTCTTTCAAACGATGTCTGAGATGAGAGTATGTTGCTTACCAAATAAACAATAGTCACAAGGTTTTACCGTTGTACCTTTGGCATAAGAGATGAGTGATTTCCTAACAAGAATCTGCAATCCCTTCTCGCTCATATGATCCATTCTTTTGTGCCACAAATCTACAGAAATCTCATATTGTGTCGCATTCAATTCACCTCGGCATATTTCAGCATTCGTCCAGGACAATGTGCCACGAGCAACTCTCTTTGCAATCACCAACAATCTTTGGTGAGTCTCAACTTATGATTTGCAAAATAATTCTTGTATCCATCTCGGTCCGAAGTTATTCCCAAGATTAAATTCATCTGCAAATCAGGTACATGCCGCACGTCCTTTAGAGCCAATGTGCATCCGACATTTGTCTTGATACCAATTGTCACTGATCCCCGCAATCTTTGAGTAACTCGTGTTACCCATTCTTACAGTGCCGAAAACACCTGTTGCATATCTGCAAAACAAATTCTCTTACCTGTGTGACATGGTAAGATGCAGTTGTGTCAACCGCCCATTCCGACTATATACCTGCCAAGTTCATGCATTCCTCTTCCTCATTTATAAAGAGGACAACATTATCTGTTTTGCACCATGGTAGTTGTGTTGTCGTCATTCTTCTGGCCATTGCTTTCATCTTTGCCCTTTCTTAGATTTGGGCAATCTTTTTTGAAATGACTCGCAATTGTAGCAATTTTTGGCTTTTGATTTGGATCGGTTCTTAGACTTCCCACGACCTTCGGATTTACCATAGTTGCTTGAACTCGTTTGGTAACTCCTGCCTCTACCTTCTCCGATGAGAGTCTGTACTTGATTTTCAAGTTTCTTTCTCATCTTCTCATTGAATAGAAGAGCGAATGTGACGTCCTTCAACTCAACAGTGGTTTTGCCGTACAGAATGGTTGTTGCCAAATTATCGTACGAAGATGGCAATGAGTTCAAAAGCAAGATGGCTTTATCCTCTTCCTTGATCTTTACTCCAAGGTTGGCAAGCTACATGATTAGTCTGTTAAACACATTTAAATGTGACAAAAAATTTGTACCTTCACATATATGCAGGGCGTATAACTGCTTCTTCAAGTATAATATATTTGTCAACTTTTTAGACATGTATAGGCTTTCCAACCTTGTCCAAATACCACATGCAGTATTCTTCATCAATGATGTTATTTACCACGTCATTTGTTGCACTAGCAGCCTCTTCATCCAAGTCAGCCCAATCCTTAGCTTTCATGGTATCAGGTTTCTTGGCATCCCTGTCTAATACCTTGTGTAATCCTTACTGGATGAGCAGATCCCTCATCCTTCTTTGCCATGTAGAGAAACCGCTATCTCCCGTTGAATTTTACTACTTCGTACTTTACTCCAAGATTTTTATTTTTCCACCGAGTATAGTGCTACCAATCGTGAACAGTATTTCTGTGCATGAGCATAACCTGTAATCTGATACCAGTTGTTGGGAATAAACCCCCTACAAAAATAATATTCACGGTAATAACAGCGGAATAACAACGTAGTATCGAGATACGGTAATTAATAAAACGAACAACAGGGACATAAAGATTTTAACGTGAAAAACCCTTTTGAATAAGGGGAGAAACCACTAGCCCGAGAGGAGCAAAGTAATCATTATAATAAGGAATTTTACACTCAGTAGTCCCGAATAAAATACTTCAGGGACCACTATACACTCAAAAGAAATAACACTCTTTTAAGTTTTCCACTCCACTATAACATCGCTCGTACTCTCTATTTTCCTTCACAGACGACACCGCTTGTGAATACCTCACACTGCTCTCTACCTCACATATATGTTTTCCTTTGAGATGGTGTGTCAAATGAGAAGATGAAGCCTTCCTTTTATAGGATGAATGACCGTCTACTCCAACCAATCAAATTGATAATTTCATTTATGGGAATGGACAACACATATACTTTCTCCGACCCAATTTATGTAATGCACTTTGATTTCAAAAAGAAAGACGTTTTTCTATATTTAAAAATAATTTAACTTTAATATTTTTATTTTACACTCGATGAGATGATTTATAGCTACAAAAAAATTATGACTACCACAAATTTAAAAAAAAAAAAAAAAAAAAAAAAAACTTTTTCTCTTAAACTAACGAGACGGAAGGAGTAGTTTGTGAAAAGTATTGAGCTTCCTTAATTAAAACTCATGAAATTTAGTTTCAACAAGAAAAACTTGATCTTACCTTTCTCAAAAATTATACTACACGATGATAAAATTACAACAGCTTAGCAACAAATTGAACAAAAAGAAAACTAAAAGGAAGGCATAGATTAACAGTACATGTGTTTGACAAGGCGCTCCATTGATGTGATAAGTATGAGGTAATGCCATAACCTTTAAAAAACAACCCAAAAAGAAATAAGATTAATTGAGAAACTAAAATACAATAATCAAAATTGAAAGAAAAAAACACGCACGCACACAGACACATAACTGACCTCTGAATAAGATTGCATAAGTAATCCAGATACATCATGCTGGTACTTTCGATCAAATTTTCCATTTAATTCTATTAGACTTCTCTTCCATTGTAACCTAAAATAAGAAGAATTGTTCCTTTTTATTCTACTTTACAAATTTCACCAAATGTTTAAGAAATGTTTAAAGAAGAAGAAGAAGGAGTTACCTTTTACTGGCTTTAGGGTTTATGGAAGAGAGATCTGAAGGAGCCAAGTATTTCTCCATAATCTGTAAAACGAATGTTATTCAGTGGAGAAGAGAAGGGCAAGTGAGAGAACGAAGTGCGAAGAAAAAATGGTGGATTTTCCCGCCATATGACTTTCAAGGTCATTTTATTTTCCGCTCGTGATTTTTTCGACGGCTGTGATTGAGCCATCGTATTTATTATCGTGACCCGACTGCGCATTTGTTTTTTTGAGCAAATTACTCCTTATAATATAACTCAACTACAGATATTCTATGTATTTGTAAACCAAACCCTTAAATCTCTCTTGAATCAAATTGTATGGGTCGAACTCGTATCGTTTGTGCAGGGATAAATTAGGTTTGAATTTATATGGCTGGTGTCGATTGAAAGTACTGCTCGATAGGCCCGGGTCGAGGCATCAAGGAACGAAAATCGAGACCAGGCGTCATCGAACCGGAACTCGAAGCCACGATATCTGAAATGAGATCGTTGTGGTCGATTAAGGTAAAATGTGTTAGGGTAAAATTATCAGATTTGTGTAACAGAAGGATAAGAAAATCCCGTGATATGTAAATATCTCGGCATGAATCACGGCAGAAATCAGCAAGGACGTTGAGATCAGTAAATCAAGGGATATTTTACCTTGTAAATAGATTTTTTACCTTGTATATGAATCATTCCCCTCCCTATATAAAGGGGTAGCGTAATTGTAAAAAGGATCTCAGAAACGATTATCAATATACAAAAAAGTTTTCTGCTCTAGTTATCTCTTTATTCATTTGGTTCATATTTGTCCATCTTAAAGAAATCAATTGAGGTCAAGCTATTATGAACTTGTGGTTTGCATTCTTTCTCAATTCACTTATTGAATTTAGTCTTTACTTTATTATCCTTTATTTGTATCAAACCAAGTCACGTATCCTTAAAACCACGTACAAATTTAGTTGTTATCCGAAGTCAAGGGTAAACACAAACACTAAATGATCATTATATTATAAAATTTATCATTTAAGCCCCTTATATAACGAAAATCATACAAAAAATAATGTTAATCTAAGTAAATTTAAAGGAACGTTCATATAACATGTTATTAGTTATTATTATATTTTTAAATTACTGTGTTAATATTGATATAAAGAGCCACTTATTATTGTAAGTCAACTTAATATTATTATATATTATCAGTTGCTAATTCCTAAATAAAGCATAATTTATTTATATTGGAAATATTTAAGATGAGAATTTTGGAATTCCATTTTCCCTTGTATGCTCTAGAAAAGAAGAAAATGCAATAACATGAAGACCACACCAATAATTGGTAGGAAACTGGATGGGCCAAAGGCCCAAAGCTAAAAAAGAAAGGGGCAAGTGCCCGTTATTCTCACGGATGTTATTTAGAGATTAGTCAGTACTTATTTTGTTCTGAAATTTTAAATTAAAAATTTTAATTCCACGACAACTCAGGACATTTTTATCCTGAAAAACTGAAATTCAGGATGCATTGACTAATTCATAAATAGCAGTCATTTAGAGTGGCTACCTGGTGTCATTTCTACAAAAAAGAAATGTAAATATTTATTCATATTCGGTGTTTATATCAAGCGAATAGATACATAACATGTGTTTGTATATACATTTCTATAACTTAATCATTGTTAATTAATATATATCTTCACTGCATAAATCACTTAATATTGAGTTTGTTTGATGTAAATGCCCTGATAAGTATTTACCGGAAGACATTTTCTTGTAGCAGCATATTTGACACATGAATTGATGTTTGAATGTATCATTAATAGCTCGTTAGGCGAAGCTGGAAAAATAAGCTTATTTTGATAAGTACTTTTTGAAAAAGTATTTTTGGAGAAAATCAGTTTGTGTTTGGCTAATTAATTTGAAAACTACTTTTAAATAATAATTTGTATTTGGCCAAGTTTTTCAAAAAGTATTTTTAAGTGTCAAATTACAAATACGAACATGAAAAGATTTGCTTAATAGTTAATATTATATAAGTAGATAAATAATTACAAATATTTATTATTAAAAATAATAATTAAAATTTTATTTTATTTAAGTAAAATATAAAAATAAAATTGAAAGTACTTTATTCTTTCAAGATAATTTAAATACATCAAAAAATCATTAAATAAATATAAAAGTTCATCCCAAAAGTTATTTATATTACTTAATAGTTTAAACTAAGTAAGGTTATGTTGGTATATAAAATATTTCGTAAATGGTATTTTTGATAGGAAGAAAGGTCAAAACTGTTTCTGCCTCCGGAGAGAATTTACTTTTTTCTGCTTATTCAAAATTGCTTCTGCTTCTAGCCAAAAATATTATTTTTCCCAAAAAAACCCTTGGCCAAACAACATCACAAACTAAATATATAAGATTTAATATAAGATTTATAACTTGATCACAAACTAAATATATATGTCTGGTTTATATGAAAAGAAAACATCCAATTAACTAATTAAACCTCAACTTAGCATGAGATATATCGCATTTGGTTTTAGCTGCCTTTGGTTCAGAATCCAATGCAAAGTATTAGTAAAAATACTGCAATAGATCTAAGAAAAGAGATACTAAAAATTGATTTTTAGGATATGATAAAGTATAGATAGATCCAGAATTTAAACTTTATGGATTTTTACAGCGATCTCGAGTTAATATAAAAAAATAATTGTGTTCACGGTCAAATATATATAAATAATTTAGCGGATTAATTATGAGCAAAAAATACAAAATTCACGAGAAACAATATATAACAAGGTAGATCCGCCTCTTTCACAAATAAAATAAATTTTTTTAAGACCGTTTCTATTGAGATTAAAGATTGGTGAATGGGAAATGGATGGAAGAAAGTGAAGAGAAAGTGAGCTCCCTTTTGCTTTGGAAAGAGCAAGTGTCCCTCATTGGTGGTGGAAAAAAAAAATATGCTTATATTGAGAAATCACTTCCCTTGATGTTAAATGGTTGGAAAGAAAATAAGTCTCGCGTTGTCGTTGGAGTCGTCGCTTGGCTCGGCTTTGATCATAGATTGATTGATTAATCTTTATGGATAAAATTTCTTTCAATTATTTAATTAATTAACGAAAAGTCAACCAGGAATAACCTAGGACCCGCGACGCGACCCGATATGTTTCTTTCTCGAATTATTTTAAGTTAATTTTCCGGACTATTTTAAACTGGAATCGTTCCCGCCTGTTCCAACAGCCATGGCTTTTCAGAAACAGTGCCAGAAAATGACTATAAATATGCCTTATCCCAGAATTTCTCTCTACGCAATTTTCTGATTTTCTTTTCTTCTGCACAAAATTTTTCCAGTGTATTTTACAACCTTCAAGCGGTTCGCTGTTTCACCGGCATTTTTGGTACCGCTAATCTAGTGAATTAAATCGTTCTATCCTGAGAGGATAGTATTCCAACACCTGGGGTCTTTGAGGAGAATAATTTCCTTAAGGATACATTGTGCATTCAGTGGGCTCAATTTTATTCCAAAATTTATTTTCAAATTCTGCTTTTGATTATATACATTTCTGTTATACTACTGTTTTTTCTGTTTCTGTTTTTTTTCTTATTACAGAAATATTATTGTTTCTTTATATTATAGCATTACAGTTTGATTAACAATCTTAAGAAAATTAATAATATACTATAATCTATATTCTGCTTTGGAGATTAAAACATTTTGTGGTTTTCTACTCCGTCTTAATTTTTTCATTTATGATTTGAAGATATAAAAACTTTATCGAAATATTAAAATTCAGAAACAATTTGAAGAACATAAAAACTTCATCGTTTTATTGTGAAACGGTATATACAAAACTTCGGGTTTTGTTTACTAAACGTATTGTTTATCATTAATTACAGTACCATTTATTGTTCTATTTTCTGCCATTAATTGAACTCTTCTGTTGCGGACAGTGAGAAATGACAATTGATAATGAAAAATCTTCTGCGACTATTGCGGCAACGACGATAGCCTCATCAAGCCGAACTGTTGTACCACTGGCCAAAAAGCCTCGAAAAAACTTTCTGGAGCCAACTTTAAAGGATGGCAGCAAAGGGTGCTCTTTTGGCTTACCACACTTGGTATGCAGAAGTTCACCAGTGAAGACCCTCCAGTGCCTGCCGCCAACATGCCAGACAATGAGAAGTTTATGATTGTTGAGGCATGGAAACAAGCAGACTTTCTTTACCAAAGCTACATCCTAAGTGCTTTGGAGGATGAGTTGTACAATGTCTACAATGCTATTAATACTTCGAAAGAGTTATGGATGCACTTGAGAAGAAGTAAATGACTGAAGATATGTGCTTGAAAAAATGTGTGGTTGCCAAGTTTATAGACTATAAAATGATAGACAACAAAACTATTGGAACTGAAGTTCAAGAGCTTCAACTTATTTTTCACGACCTTATTACTGAAGGTATGGTAGTGAATGAAGCATTTGAAGTGGCTGCAATGATTGAAAAGTTGCCTCCTTCGTGGAGAGATTTCAAAAACTTTCTAAAGCACAAGCGCAAAGAAATGAAGTTGGAAGATCATGTGATTCGTCTCAAGATTGAAGAAGATAATAAAACAGCCAAAAACAAGTCTTGTGAAAATTCAACGATTATGGGAGCTAATATCATTAAGGAGATTGCTCCAAAACGTAAGAAGAGGAAGAGGTCTTCTAGACAGACTAAGGAGCGGAACAAGAAGAAATTCAAGGACAACTGCTACAATTGTGGAAAATTTGGTCACAAAGTCCCTGATTGTTGTCTCCCGAAAAAGGACAAGAAAGAGGGACATGCCAACATAGTGGAGAAAAATGATGACATTGATGATCTGTGTGCAATGCTTTCTGAATGCAACTTAGTTGGAAATCCTAAGGAGTAGTGGATTGACTCTAGAGCCACTTGACATGTTTGTGCTATCAAAGAAGTATTTGCGACTTACTCTACTGCTGGTCCCCAAGAAGAGCTTTCCATGGGAAATACTGCAACATCCAAGATTGATGGTTATGAGAAGATATTCCTGAAGATGACTTCCGGCAAGGTGTTAACACTCAACAACGTGCTTCGTTCCTACTATTAGGAAAAATATAGTTTCAACTTCTTTACTTGTTAAGAATGGATTCAAATGTGTATTTGTATCTGATAAAGTTGTTGTAAGCAAGAACAAAATGTATGTTGTAAAAGGCTACCTCACATAGGGCTTTTACAAACTCAATGTAATGGTTATTGACGGTATTAATAAAATTTCAGCTTCTTCTTATTTATTGGAGTCAAATGATTTATGGTATATTCATTTAGGACATGTAAATTACAAAACCTTGCAGAAGTTAATTAATTTAGAAGTATTACCTAAATTTGAGTGTAATAAATCAAAATATCAAATATGTGTTGAATCTAAGTTTGTAAAACATCCTTATAAGTCTGTTAAAAGGAATTCAAATCCTTTAGACTTAATTCATACTGACATTTGTGATATGAAGTTAACACCATCTCGATGTGAGAAAAGTATTTTATAATTTTTATTGACGATTGTACTCGATATTATTATATCTACTTGCTTAATAGTAAGGATGAAGCAATTGAAGCATTTAAGCAGTACAAGAATGAAGTGGAGAATCAATTGAATAAAAAGATTAAAATGATTACAAATGATAGGAGTGGAGAATACGAATCAATATGAAATTATCCATCAAACTACTACCCCCTACACACCTCAATCCAATGGAATTACGAAAATAAAATATCGGACATTAAAGGAAATGATGAATACCTTATTAATAAGTTTCGGCTTACCGCATAATTTGTGGGAGGAACCTATCCTTACAGCTAACCGAATACTCAACATAGTACCCCACAGCAAAACACAATCTATTCCATATGAAAAATAGAAAGGAAGAAAATCCAACTTGAAATATTTCAAAGTGTGGAGGTGTTTAGCAAAGGTACAAGTACCTTTACCCAAAAGGGTAAAGATCGGATCAAAAACTATGGATTGTATTTTTATTGGATATGCTACAAACAGTAAAGCATGCCGATTTTTGGTTCATAAATCTGATAATCTCGAATTTCATGTTAATATGGTAATTGGATCAGATAATGCTGAATTCTTTGAAAGCATCTTTCCGTATAAAACGGAATGCGAGTCATTAAGTGAAAGACCTAAACGACCATAGGAAGAACCAAAGGAAAATACTCCAAATGAAGAGGATTCAAGGCGTAGCAAATGTCAAAGAACATCTACTTCCTTTGGACCAGATTTTGTAACATTCTTGCTTGAAAATGAGCCGCAAACTTTCAAAATAGCTATGTCATCTTCTAATTCAGTATTTTAGAAAGAGGCAGTCAATAGTGAGATTCAATCAATTTTGGATAACCATACATGGGAATTGGTTGATCTTCCTCAAAGAAATAAGCCTTTAGGTTCGAAATAAATTTTTAAACGGAAAATGAAAGTTGATGGCACTATTGACAAATATAAGGCAAGACTTGTTGTCAAAGGTTATAGACAAAAGGAAGGCCTTGATTACTTTGACACATACTCGCCAGTAATAAAAATAACACCTATTAGGGTGTTAGTGGCACTGACAGTCATGTATGATCTTGAAATCCATCAAATGGATTTTAAAACAGCTTTCTTAAATGGAGAATTGGAGGAAGAGATTTATATGGAACAACCTGAGGGTTTTGTGATTTCGGGTAATAAAAAGAAAGTGGGCAAACTTGTTAAGTCGCTTTATGGACTTAAACAAGTACCCAAACAATCATGTCAAATTTGACCAAACAATATTGGCAAGTGGGTTGTAAAATCAGTGAGTGTGACAAATGCGTTTACAATAAAAACACTCCAGGTCATGAAGTCATTGTTTGTTTGTATGTTGATGACATGTCGATAATGAGCAAAAATATGGCAGACATAAATGCTACTAAGCGCATGCTTGCTAGCAAAGTCGACACGAAAGACTTATGAGTTACCGATGTGATCTTATGAATCAGAATTCACAAGACCCCACAAGGTCTAGCATTATCACAATCTCACTATATTGAAAAAGTACTTGACAAGTTCAAGTATTTAGATTTCAAGATTGCTGAGACTCCAATTGACGTGAGTTACGCACTTCAAAAGAATGAAGGTGAAAGTGACTCACAACTGGACTATGGAAGAGTATTGGGAAGTTGATGTATATCATGAATTGTATGCGACCAGATATAGCATGTGCTATTAGCAAACTGAGTCGGTTTACAAGTAATCCCAATCAATTACATTGGATGGCAATGAAACGAGTTTTGTGGTATCTGAAATATACCCAAGACTATGCTCTGCATTGTAACAAATATCCCCCCGTGATTGAAGGGATATAATGATGCAAATTGGATCACCAGATCATCTAAAGTTAAATCCACGAGTGGATATGTTTTCACAATTGGGGGTTGAGCAGTGTCTTGAAAATCATCCAAACAAACGTGCATCGCCCGTTCTACAATGGAATTTGAATTCATAGCTTTAGACAAGGCTGGTGAAGAAGCTAAATGGCTCTGGAATTTCTTGGAAGATATTTCATTTTGACCCAAACCTTTGGCATCTATCTGTATACATTGTGATAGTCAAGCAGCAATAGGCAGGGCAGGGAGCGTTATGTATAACGGAAAATCTCGTCACATACAATGGAGACACAATACCGTTAGACAATTACTCACTAGTGGTGTTATCACGATTGACTACGTAAAGTCACGAGATAACGTGTCGGATCCACTTCCAAAAGGCCTATCTAAAGAGGCAGTTGAAAAATCATCGAAGGGAATGAGATTAAGGCCTAGGACAAGTCATCATGGTTGTAACTTCACCTAGCAGACTGGAGATCCCAAGAGCTAGGTTCAAAGAGATCAAACAAAGTTATGACTGATAGCTCAACATTTTCCAAACAACACAAACCCATTCTCGTGATGAAGACAACGTTCAGAAATCAGGGTAAATCATTAAGGCTTTTTGATGAGTCAATATAGCTTAAAGCTTTTTAATGATTTGCTAAGTCTGGCAGGAAATGACCAAATAGTGTGTCTATAGGATTACACGTTTAGAAATCACCTATGTGAGTGTTAAGTGTAAGCCGCTTCAAGGGGAATGAAAATAAAGGCCCGTTCTCTAAGCACTCACGAAACCAGGCGGTGTTCATGGCTGAAACGAACACAACCGTGAGAAACATAGATGATTAAGCGTTGATTGTGTGACTTATGATTGTCTAGTTATACAACAAAGCTCGACGGTTCAAAGATATCAAATCTACCGGTTGACCGAGTATGTTCGATATAAAGTTCACTACGAAAAGTTCAAAGGGAAACCTACTTATCCAGATGTACTTAATCCTTGCATGTAAATCACACACTCGTCCGTACATTTCTTTGTCTTACAGACATTCCCCATTCATGTGGGGGAATGTTGGGATTAAAGATTGGTGAATGGGAAATGGAGGGAAGAAAGTGAAGGAAAAGTGAGCTCCCTTTGCTTTGTAAAAAGTAAGTGTTATTCATTGGTGGTGGAAAGAAAAGTGAATGTGCTTATATTGAGAAAGCACTTCCCTTGTGTTAAATGGGTTGGAAAGAAAGTAAGCCTCGCGTCGTCGTCGCTCGCTTGCTCGGCTCGGCTCGGCTTCGACTTCGGTCAAAGATAGATTGATTGATTAATCTTTTTGGACAAATTTTTTTTTAATTATTTAATTAATTAATTTAATTAATTAATGAAAAGTCATCCCGGATTAACCTAGGACCCGCGACGCGACCCGATATTGTTTTCGCCTATTCCAACAGCCATGGCTGTTTCTAAAAGGTTGCAAACCTTTTCAGAAACAGTGCCAGAATATGGCTATAAATATGCCTCGATCCCAAAAATTTTCCTTACGCAATTTTTTGATCTTCTTCTTTTCCTTCTGCACAAAATTTTTCAGTGTGTTTTACAACCTTCAAGTGGTTCGCTGTTTCACCGGCATTTTTGATACCAATACTTTGGTGAGTTAAATCGTTATACTCTGGGAGAATAATATTCCAACATCTCGGGTACTTAAGGGGAATAATTTTCTTAAAGGCACACTGTGCATTCAGTGGGCTCAATTTTATTCCCTAATATATTTTCAAATTCTGCTTCTGATTATATACATTTCTTATACTCCTATTTTTCTATTTCTATTTTTTTTCTTGTTACAGAAATATTATTATTTCTTTATATTATAGCATTACAGTTCCATGAGTTCAATATATAGGACAAATGGGAACAAGAAAGCGTCAATGATGTTTTTGCATCTACTACTAGTTCTTTTAACCTAATTCCTACGTCCCACAAAAGCCATTCAAACACATGCAAACAAGAGGATGCAACCAATAATAAGAAAACTAAAGCAAAAAATAAACCAGACAAGAAGATTGCTAAAGGATGAAATAAATATAGGGATTTTAAAAAGCCAGTTCTTAACGTAGAATGATTACAAAATTATTAGAGCATAAGCATAATCACCAAGCCCGTGATCAACTTTTAATAAAATGGATTAATGGTGATATAAACAAAGTCATAGGAATCCAGTTTTAATTAAATGGAACAAGCAAAACAAGACAAAATAGAAAGCAAAAGACGAGAAAATCAAGCCAAAAATGAAACATGCTTTCTTGAAAATGAAAAAGGGAAGAATCAGTGAAGTATGTATGTATATATATATATATATATATATATATATATATATATTGTTGAGTTGTCCCACCTCGGTGAGATTTGAGGTCTTTGGTCTCCTTATATGGTCTTGAGCAATCCTCATATCATAAACTAGCTTTTGGGGTTGAGTTAGGCCCAAGGTCCATAAATCATGGTATCAGAGCCAGACCCATCCCAATTATTGTTACTGATGTTGGGCCCCCATTTATGTTGTCCACGCTCCAGAGTGCAGGTCTGGGCGTGAGCGGGTGTGTTGAGGTTGTCCACATCGGTGGGATTTGAGGTCTTTGGTCTCCTTATATGTTCTTGAGCAATCCTCATCTCATAAGCTAGCTTTTGGGGTTGAGTTAGGTCCAATGTCTATTTATCATATATTTATATATATATATATATATATATTGCCGAGAGAGTGACACGTAGAGAGATTTCGAATTCAAGCATTAGAATGGAAAAAATACCAATACGTGCATTTTCCTTTTAATGGACTTTTGACAATCCGAGTATTAAATATATAATTTTTTCCTTTCCAATATGTGCATCTAGATTTGTCGAGATCCCAATACGGATATTAAATATATAATTTTTTTTCCGGTTGAGTGAACTTTACAACGAGGTGGTCCACGTGGCTGTTTTATGGTGCACTTTTCTTAAATCATTCAAATATTGTATATTTATCTTGAATTCAGTTGATTTAAACTCGTGTCGAAAAATTTTCATTTTGAAGGTAAGCGTTTTTTGCGATTGATTTTATTCTTAAGGTCCGTCCGAATTCAAGATCTGATTAAGAATAAATGAATATCTTTTAGCATTATGCTTAAACTCTTTTTTAAGCATAATAGATATATTAAAAATCATTTCTTTTTTAAAGCTAGGAGAGAATGAGTAAGAAAGGCTATTAAAATATTAAGGACCTTCTAATTCAAGTAAGAAGTTTGAGGAAAGTTTTCACCCTCGAGAACAATTTCTTCTTTTATAAGGATTGAAAAAGGTGGAATTGCATGTTTAGATTTGGTCTAAATTTAGTATCCCGATATATGCTATGGAATCATGTGTCTTAATTAGTTTTGTGAAAATGTCTTTGAGATAAATTGTTGAAAATTATGAATTTAAAAGGGGTAGGTAGCTACCTTTGGATTATTGTGTACAGCTAAAATCGAGTTTATCCATATATAGACAAAATCAGTTAGGGGTCGGTATCGATATCGATAGTGGCGAGGCAAATCAAGCTCGATCTCTTGATTCCGAGGTCTCAAGATCGATCTTAGCTTCGAACAGGAAATATCAATCCTCGATGCCGTGTCGACCATCATCATCGAATTATTTGGGAACCTCGAGGCTATGACCTCGAGACCGATATTGGATTCGAGGATATGATCTCGAGGCGAACATTAGGTTCAAAGCTATGACTCCGAGACCGATCTTGGATCCAATACTATGTATAAAGTTGAGATAGTCAATAGATCCGTTGCACCTATCCGCAAATCACGTCTAAAGTCAAGAAGACTGTTCAATCACAAAAAGTAGAAGACTTTTTGGTCATAAAGTATTTCTTTCCTCCTATATATAGGGAGCTTTCATCAATGTAATGGGCATCTGATATCTATTTAT